>JASAMX010016961.1:0-11551 GCA_030248175.1 Microlaimidae sp. YZB2_3
TAACAGACTATTTAAATATACCAGCTGTTTTAAAAATCACAAAATGGCCACTCGAGCTAATCATATAAGAAATCTTAGAGCTACTGAATCTGGAGCTTACGTTGCTTACGATATACCTGAACCCGAACTAAAAGTATGGTATTGCTTTTATAATGTAGTTGAGTACCTACTAAAACATGCGTTTTTATTAATTTTATTTTATGATTTTCTGAATTTAAAAAAACTTAATTGCGTATAATTTGTTTAAATAAATTACGGTGAATAAAAAAATTAGACAAACTACCCAGAAATGCACAATAATAGTTTTCTGGGTAATACTTAAGTGAAAAATGATATTAACAAAATATTATTTGGAAAATTTAACTAAGGAAATTGGTAGCTGAAATTTTGACCAAACTGAAACTTGGAGTTGAAACTTTAAATTGGCAAAGAAATTAAAACCTACTTTTTAAAATTTTTCTTATTAAAATAGATCCAAATTTTTCATGCTGTGTCGAATATCAGCTGTGTCCCAATCGTTTCTTACTCCAGAGTTATTTTTCGGTCTGACGTCTACTCCGTATCGGTATTTTTGCGGGGATGCGGATTTAATTTTAACCACGTGCTGCATGGTGTAGTTAAAAACTGGACTAGAACTCTCTTTCTCAGTTATAAAAACGGAATTCGCACCGTTGTAAGCTTGTGGGTTTGCGTTCAAACTGTCGAAAAAACTATCAACAGATTTATCATCACGATTTTCTTCAATCTAAAAATAAATTAAAACTTTATTGTGATAAATTAGTTTGTCTCATCATTTTGAAATAGACCACTAATTGATTACGTTTTGATTTTCAGTATACAATTTAAAGAATCAAACGTATATTATTGTTGTGTTTTTATTTACTTACTAAATCAAACCATAAAAGGTTAAAGTAAAAATATAAACTTAAAATATAATAATTTACCGATGTACCGAGTTTTTTTTAGCCGTCCGCAAAAAATTTGTAACCGTCAAAACTGTTTAAAGATTGAAAGCTGCTAAGATCTTGGAGTTCCATATAAAAAATGTTTTGGGTTAAAAATTAGGTTTTAATTTCTTTGGCAACTTGAAGTTTCAACTCAAAGTTTCACAGTTTGGTCAAAATTTCAGCTACCAAATCCCTTAGTTAAAGTTTCCAAATAATATTTCGCTAATATCATTTTTAACTTAAGTATTAACCAAAAAACTATTATTGGGCATTACTGGGTAGTTTGTCTAATTTTTTTATTTACCGTAATTTATTTAAACAAATTATACGCAATTAAGTTTTTTAAATTCAGAAAATCATAAAATAAAATTAATAAAAACATATGTTTTAGTAAGTACTCAACTACATTATAAAAGCAATACCGTACTTTTAGTTCGGGTTCAGGTATATCGTAAGCAACGTAAGCTCCAGATTCAGTAGCTTTAATATTTCTCATATGATTAGCTCGAGTATTCGCCATTTTGTGATTTAAAATAGCTGGTATATTTAAATAGTCTGTTATTTTGGGAGGCCCTAAATAGAAAATAAACATCCAAGGAAAATCCAATCTTTTCATCAAATAAATGCTCTTCACAAAGCAATAATTGATACTTACAGAAGTTGTGCACAAAACACTCTTACAAAAACTGAACAATTTCCAAACTAATCAATTGTTGCAAACGAATATTGTGAAAAAATTGATAAATCGAATTGTAATTTTTAGGAACTTATTAAAGTAAGTTTCGTCAAAGAAAAAAATTAGTTTATATTAATGATGTACCTACCCTCTACTATCATGCTCCAGAGCTCCGGTCGTTTAAAGCAGAGGAAGCTCCGGAGCTCCACCCTTTTAATAAGCGATTTTAAGCTTATTTAAGCTTAAAATCTGTTTAACGTTTCTTTATGTGCATTTTTAAGACTATTTCTAGCGTTTTAAATAAGTTTGCAAAAAAAAATTTATTTACAAAGAAATTTTGACAAAATAATCAATGACATTACATTGTAATTATTTATGAAGTTAGTATAAATAGGTGAGTTGTAGTCGGGAGTCTTAGGGTGTCGGAGCTTCTAAAAGGGGAACATCACTAGTTTATATAGACTTTTTTATAATGGAAAACAGCTACACAAATAATATTTTAAAAAAAGTTTTAAATAAAAAAATTGCCAAATAGAAAAATGATGTAAAATAGTGCGAGTTGCTGTAAAATTTTACGGTCGCAAAAACTATGGTGCAAAAAATATTACATATTTCAAACTTACTGCAGCAAAGTAGAGTTTGTGACAACTTTTAAGGCCAATTTTTTGTGTTAAGAAGAGGAAAAAACCTTTAAACAAAAAATTGGCAGAATATAAAAAGTAAATGATTTTGTTTTTGCTTTTTCTGAGAATAGAATTTATTTATTATTTTGTGGGCATAAATTGAAAATGATCTAAAATACATAAATGTACCCACCATTTATATATTTTGTTTCAGTTTCTCAAAGGAATATTGGTTCACACATACTTTAAAAAACTTTTTTAAAAAATATAAAACTGAACAATAAAGTTTACTTAAAATATCATAAGCTATAAAAATCCAATTTAAGCAAAATTTGTGTCATGTTTGCTGTTGGGATTCTTTGATAAAACAAAAAAGTTAATAATAATATAAAATATTAATTAAACATAAACTTTTATGTATTGTTCTGTTACCTTGACCCATTGGTGCATTGTAAGATGTGCTTGGAATGTTTTGAGGCTCTGGTTTTGATTCTCTGCGATTCAATTCAGAAATTTTCACAGTTTCGCGAACCAAATGTCCATTACGCTGTATATCCTCTTGTGATCTTGCAGAATTTGTTTTTTTATGCCGATGAGACTGATAATGGTTGGAAGACCTATTATCCCGCCTTGGTGATGTAGAATGTCGATGTTTATGTTGATGCTGGTAGGAAGTATTTCGACGACGGTCTTTTGACTTTCTAGAATCCCTGGAGTCTAAATTGTTTCCTTTTGTTTTTGAATTTTTCTGATTTTTTGAAGCATTACCTGAGATTTGTGCACCATCACTAGCTTTTTCTGTATTTTTTAACAAATTTAAAGTTTCATTGGGTGTTAGCTGGATGGTGTTTGCTTGATGCTGCAAGGAATTTACATTTCCATTGCTTAAATGCATAGTTCGTGTTTTCATCGATTGCATTTTGGGTTCATCCGCTGATAAAACTGCAGTTTTTGGAAGTGTTTGTGATCTAAAACCTGTCTTATGAGGTGGATTTCCCCAATGCCCCGGCGCATTTTGCGAAGATAATCTCACATTCTGCATTTCAAAGTTAAAATCAGTTTTATTTAGAAAAGGTGGAAACCTTAAATTGTCTGGTTGATATTGCGGTATGGCAGTTGAGTGTTCCATAGAATTGGCAGAATAAGTCATCGGCTGCTCCTGAGGAGAATGCTTACAGGAATCTTCAAAACTATTTATATTAACAGATGGTTGGATAAAAGGAGATTTGGGTTCGTTAAACCAATACATTTCTTCGATAGCCTTTGAAGTCCCCCGCTGATAGCCGGAGTGAAACGGGCGGTGAAGAACAGACGCCACCCTTGGCACATTGCCAACTGCAGCGTGTGTACCATTTCCAGCTTCCGGCAGTAAGTTCAAATTATTCATAGAGCCGCGCAAGCTTGTAACTGGACTGCCAACCAACGGGGGCAGAGACACAATAGCCACCGGATCCGTGACAGTCAAAATTCTTCGCCTGGATGACCTTAATACCAATTTTTGTAAAAAAAAACCCGGTTATAAAAAAGTCTTAAAACTTCCGCTGCAGAATCCTAGAAATCAGCAAAACCTGCCTTGGAGGCAGGTAGAAGAAAAGTAGGCAAGTAGGAGGTAGCCAAAACTGTGTAAGACGCGGGTTGAGGCATAACAAAGGCAAGTAGGAGGCAGATGAAGAATAGAAGGCAGTGAAATTTGCAAACGACACAAGCAGAAGACAGGTTAAAACCTGCTTTTTCCAATGGAGCACACCACTCATAATAAAACCAAAACGAGCCAAAAAACAATGTTTTTACTACTAAAATAGAATGGCTGGATTTTATGTAATAAACCACCAAAATAAAAAAGGGAGATTTAGTGATTCTTAAACATTGCTATGAGCATGTATTTTTTAGTAACTGCCATTTCATTTGACCAAACTCTTTTTTCATTGTTCACCAAATATAATATGGATAAAATTTGACAACCAATTGAAATAAAGTCATTTACCAGTTTTATCGACATTACGTCCATATAAGAATAACCGCGTCTGGCTAACCAGACCTTGTTGTTCAAGAAAAAAACAAAACAAGTCTTGCAAAAAGACAATGCCAAACATAACAATTTAGCTTACATATATGATATAACTAATCAAAATACATAAAAAATTTTTGAAATTAAACTGAGGCCAAAAATTTCGTTTTAAAATTTTTACGACATAGTGTCAAGTGTGATGGCATTATTTCAATGTGACAAACTACACCACCTACATATGGTCTGCTTTAGTGATGTTCGTATACCTTCCTGTATCATGCTCCGGAACTCCGGCCATTTAAAGCGGAGGGAGCTCCGTAGCTCCGCCCCTTAAATGAGCGATTTGAGGCTTATTTAAGCTTTAAATACATTTTAAACTACTATATTTGTATTTCTAAAAGTATTTTTATTGATTTAAATAAGTTTTGCAAAAAATTTAGTTTAGGAAAAAATTTTGTCAAAATAATCTATGCCATCACTCTTTAATTATTTATGAAATTAGTATCAAACTAAGACGAGCTCCGGAGCCCCGGGGGCTGCTCCGGAGCTCCTAAACGCGGAGCTCCGGAGCTCAGAGCTCCGGGAATTCTCACTATTTAGTACACAAGTTTTCGGTCTCAGCATATGAGGTGAATTCACCCCTTTTTCTTGCTAATTCTTATAGAGCATTTTTAAGATTAATATACTTATTCTAAAACTAATAATGTCAATTTTTTTAAATAATATTCAAATTAAGATAATAATCAAATAATTAAAAAAATAAACTACAAACTAAAGATAAATTCTATCAGGGAGAAAATAAATGGGGGTAAAGTAACCACTCGTTCTTTGAAAAAATATCACGTGCACAGAAATACCTGACGCAACTTAATAATAATTGGTTATATTAACCACTAAAAACTTTTTAAATTTTTTTCGCTCGTGCGTTTATTGTTTATTTCTCTCTGACGGGGAGCGGTTACGCCCTTAATTTGAGCCTGGGGCCTATTTCATAACGACGTTTGTAAATTTTCATTTTACGAATCTTCGCCTATTTTTTGTAAATTACATGATAGAGGATATACGACACGGCGAATATTGATCGGTCATCGGAGATGAAATGACGTGGCTACGACCAATCAGCGCAGAGCAGTGCGCGCAGATGCTCCCCCTGGATTACAAGTTGAAAAACGTTTAACGTGTAATTTACAAAAAATAGGCGGAGATTTGTAAATTGAGAATTTACAAAGGTTTTTATGAAACAGGCCCCTGGAAGATTTTAGCTTTAATAAAAAATTTTAATTATAACAATCAAATAAAAATAATCTAAACCTTGCATAACTGAAATACCTTGGAGCTATAATAAGTTTTTCTAATGCGTAAAGGTCAACTTGATATAAATGAAACTGATCAACCACGAATTGTCGATAATTTCGGGACCAATACACAGGAGTGTCCATGCTCAAAAGCCACTGAACAAGTACCTAAATTATTCGATGTTGCTTTTTTTGGTTTGAAAATATTTTAGCACTGCTGGTCTGCTGCACACCAAAAAAAAATAAAAACAAAGTAAAGCAAAAATATTGTGTTTAAATTTAAATGTATAAAAATTGTGTTTTTTGACTTTAAGATGTATTTTTTATTTTAATAAAATTAATCAATTTTTCAAAATCACTTTAGAAGTTTTTTATTCCATTAAAAATGGCTGCCAGCGTCTTTATTTTTTGTTGTGCAGCCAGACTCCTATAGTGAAAAAATAATCGCAGTGCGAATAAGGAAGTATTAAGAGCACAAGAAATCGCAGTCCCCACTACAAAAAAACTAACACTTTGTTAAAAATCACACCGCGAGAAAACTATAGTAGAAAATGGTCACTTTTTTGCTGGAAAAGTCGCACAAAATTTGCTTGTATCACTTTTCTTGTAAAATTTTAGTCAAAAATTTTATGTACAGTTGGACATTCTCTTGTGTTACATATTCTTGCTGTTAGTTAGTAGTTTTCTTTCTCAAATAAAATATTGTTTTGCTGAAAATTACAGCTAAAAACTTTATACAACTCAAACCTTGGATCGTGTCATCTATTTTTTCGTGCAGTACAACCTGGAAAAAAGCTTACAGGTCAAGTAGCAACTTACAGGCCAGCAAACCAACAGGGATGTACACATTTAATAATAATCAAACTTAAGAATAGTACAACCTAATGCCTATCATTTATGTGCAAATTGAAACTGTTATAAAAGGTTTTTGACTAAAATAAAAGCTATTTGAAGCTTATCAAAAGCTGTTTGCAACTAATAAAATATGGAAAAGTATAAAAAAAGTTTTTAAAAAAAATATAAAATGATACTTTTAAAAACCATCAATTATTTAAAAAAACCCATACTTGTTCTGAAAACACAACATTTTTTCCTTCTTTTTGTGCATGTGGTCCGTTAAGAAACTGCATCGTAGCTATAATTTTGGCTTCCATAGATCCTTCGATAGGTTCTGGTTTGGTTTTGTAATATAAAGCTAAATCACGGAATCCTGTTTTAATTCCTAAGCACCATAGATATATTTTATATTTAGTTGCAGTATTAAAAATAAAATGAAGTAGAATTGTAAATTTGCAGATGATTTTTTTCTTAGAAATTAAAAACTACAAAAGTAAACTATAGTTTATAATAATATCAATTTATGCATCAATAACCACCATACATATATTAACTATTATAGCTATTTATTAGTCATATCAAAAATTAAAAAAGTTATATTTTTTTTACTATTATAATATTTAATGAAAACTATTATATACCCTTTAATACCAACTTTTTATAGTTTGATTTATTTATTTTAATTATTTATTTTTTTAAAGGGCTCCATCATAACGTGAAATCTGCCCGCCGGTGTGTTAACTCCGAAAAACCAGTGTTTAAATTTAAACTCTCAACAGATCGCCCACAAAATTATTGTTTGATGAAAAATGGATAATTTTTAGTGATAAATATGACAATTAAGTGAAAACTCCAAACTTTTTTTTAGAAAAGGACGTTTTCCCGCCTTGTTATTAATTTGTTCATATAAAAAAGCAAATTTAAAGCCATTTGGGGTCGTTGGAGCCTAGCAATTTTAGAACCAACTCGGTTCCACCGTGGAAGCTCAGGATTATATTCTTAAGCCAGCTTATGTATGTGTGCTTAGCTCATGTATTTAGATGTATGTGTGAAATTTACCGAAAATACCTGAACCAGGTGCAGAATCCACTGCAGAAATGCGTTGATTCAAAAAATGCCTCAGTTTGTCTGGTCTCAAATATTTTTTACTCCAATATACCATGTTCCACTGGTATCCCATGCATTGTTCAGGATAGAGTAATGGACTAAAACATAAAACAAATTATGATCTAAACATACTCTTTTTTAGATGTATTTTTATTTATTCCATATATAAAACTAATAACCAACACCTGTCATTTTTAGTACGGTCTGCTTGTGTGGACAAAACACTTTTGTCATTCTACATATCTGTTTAATTTTTGCTTATTGTTAAAAACCTCATGCCAATCAGAATCAGTGTCATCCAATATAGCAAAGCGAAATTTTAAAAGCCAAATAAATCTCCATGGTTTCTTTGAAAACGATATTTGAAAATTTTAGACCCATTGTGCAATACGTTATAATAACTGAATATTGTTAATTTCACTGAGAAAATTAATCTCGATGTAAAATTTTTAATCGCAATAGAAAAATAAAAGCAATTTAATGAATAAATTAAATCCCGTTAAAATTTATAACCGAACTTATATAAAATATCGCGGTTAGTCCAGGTTTTAGTATCCGATAAACCAGACATATAATTCTATTTCCGTCAAGTATATCATAAGAATTATTAGATTCCAAACTTTGTTGTCTTTTAAAATTTAACCTTTTACGAGTATTTTCGTGAAAAAACACGTCTGAAACGCAAAAAAACACGCTAACGCTGCTCAATATTAAAATAAATGTTCCTCTCCTCCTACTCCCATGCACCCTTAGAGACCGAGCAAGAAAACCCGATTTTCATCTTGTGGTTAAACAGAGAACGTAATCGCATTTGATTAAAAACCAGTGAAATGTCAATTACCCCTTCTTGCTTCTCAGACGCGCCAAAACTGAAATAACTTGCCGCATCACGGTTAATGGCTTTTATGATTCGAATCGTTAAGCCTAGTTCGCATCAAAATGACTATTGACAACAAGTGACACCGTGTTCTCCGCGCGTTTACATCGTTACATTGTCACTCGTTGGCTGTTGCTGCGGATTGAACGTGTTGTCATAATCAAGGGCAAACTGTAAATTCCACCGACACCGCCTCAAATTTACGCAAATTATATATTGATGTGCAGGTTAGGCTTAGGCTTAGGCTAAAATTTGCATAATACTAAAAGTTACTGTAGATTATGGTAGATTTTGGTCGGTGTCTGTGTCGGTGTCGATGTCGGTGTTGGTGGAATTGCCTAATCAAGTGTCAGTTGTTATGACAGTTGTTTTTATCACGGTGTGATCTATGCCTTAGTGTACAAAGTTCAAATGTTTGGTTGTTTGGTAGGTAGTGCAAAGGTTAAGATGCGCGGCTTGGAACAATAAAGAAAAGAAATCTTAGTACTCAGCAGCTCTGGCTCGTTCTTTGTTGTATTTCAGACGCGATATTTCTCTAAATAATCAAAAATTACTAATAAAAAAATAAAACCCAAATAAAACAAACCATTGCGTTGATCGTCCAGTTTTTTATTGAAATAAAAACAAAACAATAAACGGTCTGAACATATAATATAAACAATACAATAACTTGTACTATGTTTTTAAAATTGAAGTGATCCGTTTGCGAACGTCTAGCTGTTCTTGAATATCGATTAGTCTTTTGTAGTTTTCCAAAATCCGAACTGCCATCCGATCGGAAGCCATCTGAGCCCAGAGTTTGACATCCGATTCCCCTATCAGAACCCAGCCGTCCTGGGCAATTTTCTGCAGATATATCTGGCGATATAACTTCGTCCCGATTAGGTCCTAAATCATTAATATTACACCGCAAACTGGTTGAAATATTTTTTAGTTTAAAGTGATTAATAGTGTTTTATTTGTTACATTCCAAAATTTGATTTAAAAGCTCCGCTCTAAAGCTCTAGAGCTCGCAGCTCCGGGGAACATAATTAATTGAATGTAACAATCACCACTACTTTTTATAAATTATTGCCTGTTTGAAATTAAAATATCAAAATACATAAAATTTTATAAAAAACAACAATATTCGTATCATTCCTAAAAAATTTAATTTCTGTTTTTCCATGCCTTAAGAAGATTTTAATTACGGAAATTTTATTTTCAAAAAGCTTACTTCCCCCAGGATGTTAACCTCCATTGAAAAATCGTCCAGGTCTTCCATGGCCACTGCCAACTCTAGTTGCCATCGCGAACAGAATTCCTCGGGGTCAGTGCGCAACCTGTGACTTAAAAACAATGCAGCGCGTTTGGTTGGACATTCCAGTTCCACTGTTTGCGCGTTTTTGCCTTAATTACATATAGATAAAACACAACAAAACAGCAATTTAAGCATTATTGCAGTGAGCAGTTATTTAACACAATACTTAATAATAGACATATTCTTTCCAACAAAATTTATCCACAATATATTGCAAAGAATTTTGTTTTTTGGGGAAACCATATTGTAAACTATTATGCCAGAGTTACTAAATTTATTGGGAAATGATTCTTTAAAGAAACAGAACTTATACGACTTGTGCAGTGGCATTTTACTTTTCATACAAGCTAAACTCTTCATAATCGTAGAATATCGTAAGTAGAGTGTTTATTGGAAAATATAAATTCACTAGATTAGCAAGATTTATTCATTACCACATTTTGTGACTTTAATAAAGATGTGATTGAAGTTTTTTGACAATTTTTGATGGTTTAATGATACATATTTGATGCTAATAATTAATTTGTACAAGTTTTAAGTTTAATATTATATTTTATGGAATTTTAGGCAAATTTTTTTACAAAAGCAAATCTTAGCTATTTTTCGTAAAAGTTAAAGCGCTTTTTTAATTAATCTTGTTTGTTTTAAACACCTTATAATCCTTCTTTATATATTACACTATAATTTTTTGTGCTAATTTATTTTTTGCTTTTATAATTCTGAACTTTAATTTTACCATGTGTTAAATGCTTTAACTGCTTTTATCTGTCTAATGAATTAAACCTGATGATAATATTTGACAGTATTAAAAAGTTACATTATTTATAAAATAAAAGTTTTAACGACTATTAGTTAATCATTATGAAACTAAGATTTCCACCAAATAAACGCTTTCATTGTGTAAAATAAAATGTCATTTAGAATTTTAAAAATATCTTAAAAGATTCTTGGTTGCAATGGCAATGTTGTTCTTTTAATGAAACTTTTTTAATATGCTCATGCATTTCACGATTCTTGTGGACTTTTGACCATTGTTGTGATTCAGAAAAAAAGAAAGTCACGTAAAACTGGTATTAAAAAAACATTTTTTTTTTCATTTCTTGCTTCTTCCAATAATAAACTTGTTTTCATTTTCGCACACTAAAAAAGGTTAAAAAAAGATTACCTGCTCTGATTGGCACCCAGGATTCCCTGCAAGTAAGCCAGGGGTCAATTTCTGCATCCAAAGCTCTCTTGTTAAGAAGGAATCTGGCAAAAAAAGCGGGTACAATTGTTAAAATCGCCTTTTTAGCCGTCTTTACTGCAAAATCCTTAGCCACTTGTCTCATCAAATTCTGATTGGCTAGATCTAGTTGACATGTAACAATGTGCTTGTCAGTTATTGGATCATATACCGCTGCAACTTTTCCGGGATCCAGTACAGGACAAGGAAGCAGAAAATACTTGTCGAACGATTTAGGCTTTTTAATGACAGGTATCTGGATCTGGTAATCGCAAAAGTTGACAGTCAGAATTACTTCCGGCGAATTCATTTTTGCAATTCTATAACATGTCATAAAAAATTTAATTTTTTTTAATTTTTAATTAAATCAAACAACCTAAAATTAAATTTTATTTCCTTAGACCAAAAATATATTAGTTAAAAATTCAAAAAATAAAAAAAACAGACTCCAAAGATACAAAAAAGCAACAGGGATAAGTATAGCCTTCTTGGCCAAATCTTTTGACATTAGCTCAATTTTTGCGTTGATAGCCTTCTTAAACCCCGGTTTTTTGGGGTCTGAGTTGGGTTGTGGTGTAAAGTGTAAGGTATAAAATAGGTCTAAAAGTGTTTGTTTTACACAATTTTTATATTTGTATGAAAAACTGAAAATAATACTG
>JASAMX010016962.1:0-11824 GCA_030248175.1 Microlaimidae sp. YZB2_3
TTACCTTCGATCATACTTCAATTTCGCACTAGGGGGGGGGGGTGGCAAATCCTCCAATAAAGCGGGGGAGGGTGGCATTTCCAGACCGTGCACAGGTCTGAATTTAAAAGTATATTTTTTTTATTTACTGTCAAAAACACGTTTTTTAGTAAAAAACAAAGTTTAAATACACTTTTTAGGCCTAAATAGGCTGTTTTAGTATATAAAATTTAATATTATACGTTTAAGACACTTAAATTACTGATTTAAATTAACTTTGTTAAAAAATCAGACCTCCACCCCCCTAAATTTGAAATCTCGCACCCCGGGTCGACCCCCCCCCTTAGCGGGCCTGACCAAAAACACATATGGGGTCTACCCGACCTCAGAAATTTTTGGGGGTAGGGGCGTCCCAAATTTTTTTGTGGTATACCTCATATACCACATTTTTAGCGTTTTTATTACTGGACCCTCCAAATTTTAGAAAGGGTGTCCCAGGTATCTGCTACCTCAAATTCTAGAGCGGTGTCGGCAATAATCGGGATTTTTAGGGGGTATAACCCACCTGCCCAGCTATGGATATCACCGAACAGTTATTTCACTAAAGTATTGTTGTCCTTGGCCAGTAACCAGAGTTTCGTTCAACCTTGGTTGGTTCCACTAAAGTGTTCTTCTTCTTCTTCTGTTTGCTCTTGTGGCAGAGAATGTTACTTCCGTAATGTCTATTATTCGCTGTTCCTTTGGCCACTAAAGTGTTCTTACCCGGTGTCGGTCCTCCTCCTAAGCCGTCGTCAGAGGAGATGCGAAGGGAAAGTGAGATGTCGGGGTAGTCCGGGCATTCCACCGTCAGTTCATCGGGGTAGATGGCCGTCAGGGCGTCCAACTCCTGCGCCTGCTCCTCCGCGTGATTCATCCAGCACTAAAATTACTATTAGCCATAAAAAATGCTCTAAAAATAGAGCAGGAGAGGGAATGTTTTCGGGCTTTTTTAAACAGAAAAAAATGTGGAGTAGTTGTTGTTGCATTACCTGAAACTTATCTCCCCTATGCAGATTATACAAAGGGCAGGCGCTGAGACAAGCCAGGAGGGGCAAAAAATTTCACCCCTATGGTTGAGACTTCACCCCTATGGTAGTGGTAGTGGAGTAGTCTAAGGATGGCCCTCCAACTCCTGCTCCTCCGCGTAATTTATCCAAGTACTATACTATCAACGTTTAAATAAATTACCACTAGCCATAAAAAATGCTCTAAAAAAGAGCAGAAAAAAAGCGATTTCTCCCTGGGGGTATATTTAGTTGCTGGACAAAAAATGTGGACTAGTCCGAGAATGGCCCTCATGACGTTCAACTCCTGCGCCTTTTCCTCTTCCGCCGTGATTCATCCAGTACTATTTTACAACATTCAATCAATTTATCTATTATATAAATAGACGTAATGTCTGTCTGTCTGTGTGTGTGTCTTTTCTAACTCCTCCCTAACCAACCACCCAATGGATTCAAGTGAATGAGGTATCATTGGAAAGCTTATACCCCAGGGAGCATAGGTGTTTTTGGTCGGGTCTGCTAGGGTGGAGTCCACCCCCGGGCCCCGGGTGGAAGGCCAAAATTTTTTAGAGGGGTTCCAGGGGGGTCCGGACCCCCTTGGCTTTTTAGGGGGGGTCGACCCCGGGTGCGAGATTTCAAATTTAGGGGTGGTCAGGACTCAAGGGGGTCCAATTTTTTAGCAAAATTTTTTAACTCAATAATTTAAGTGTTTTTAGGTCTAATATTGAATTTTATGTATTAAAACAGCCTATTTAGACCTAAAAAGTGTATTTAACCACTGTTTTTAACTAAAAAACCGTGTTTTTGACAGTAAATAAAAAATATACTTCCAAATTGGTCTGGAGGGGGAGGGGAGGGGGGTCAGCCTCGCTAGGGGGAGTCAGGTCGGACCGCTCTCGAGCTTTGGGGGGGGGGAGGGGAGCCCCCTGAATTTTTTCTAGGGGTGTCCAAAGTTTTGGCTCTAGGGGGGGTGGACCCCTCTGTCCCCCCCAAAAACACCTATGCCAGGGAGTGTCGTAAGAGGTTCAAATTTTAAAAATTTTACATGGACATCTTTACACTGGACAGCATATTTTCGACCCTATGGATTTTGGAACATAAAAAATTTTTTGTTTTTGATTTGGCTTAAACTTATTGGTAAGAGTAATTAGCCAATGTAAAGCCAGAATATAATGTTTTTTTTTTTTGAAAAACATAAACATGGACATTTTCTACTGAACAGCGTTTTTTCACTAAAGGGAATGATCTTCTTCCCCAACCACGGAAAGGATTGGGCTAAATAAGATATCATTGCAAAGCTTACAAATCGGGCAATGTCATAAAGATATTAAAATTTAAAAAAAATCGCATGGACATCTTTAGGCTGGACAACGCATTTTCACAAAAAGGGGCTCTATGGACTTTAAAAATTAAGAAATTTTTTGTCTTTCAATTGGCTTAAACTTATTGGTTAGAGTAATTAGTCAATGGAAAGCCAGAATATTATGTTTTTTTTAGAAAAGATGTGCACGGACATCTTAATACTGGACAACATATTTTCACCAGAGGGGAAGGCTTCTAATCTCCAATCGCAGAACAGATTAAGCTTAGTGAGATATTATTGCAAAAATAAGTCTGGGGAATTTCATAATGAGTGTCGAATATATAAAAAACAACATGAACATCTACATATTTACGCTGGACAAGAATTTTTCACAAAAAAGGGGATGGACTTGCCTCTTCAACCTCAAAAAAGATTGGGCTAAATGAGATTTTATTGAAAAGCTTATAGTTCGGGCTCGGGGAGTATCTTCATAAGGCGGTCCACATATTCATGCTTTTACACCCTTTTTATACAAGAATATTGCTTTTTATTCAATAAAATGTAGAATTATCCTATAAAAAAACAATTATTAAAGTTATTGTGGTTTAAAACTGTTTTGTTTTGGACACCGGACCCCACCTGACCTCCCCCTCTAGATTTCAAAATTTCGTACCCCGGGTCAACTCGCCTTTAAAAGCTAGGGGGGGGGGTCCGGACCCCCCTCCTAGAATTCAAAATTCGATTTACCCCGCTTCCCCGACCGTTTTCATCTATGGTTGAATTTTGAAAAAAGTTAGCAAATGAATCCGAAAAATATTATACAAGAAAAATTATTTGTCAGCTGTATAGCTGACACGGGCTACTTGCGCTAAAAAAACTAGAACAGGAAATGGACGATTTCTCTTCGCGCATATTTTTAGAGAGAAGAAATGTGGATTAGTTCGCATCTTTTCAAGGCATAACAGAATAAAAACTGGTTCATACTTAAATTTTAAAATTTTTTTTAACGGGTTGAAAGCGACCGGATTTCGTGTTTTTTTAACGAAAAATTTGTTTTCACTTTGGACAGTCCATGCTCTGTCACCACACATTCAAAAAAGATACACCAATTGTGCGCCATTTTTGATTAACCCCTCAGAAAGGCCAGGGAGGGACCGAAAAATTTCTAATTTTAAAGTTTTGCATAAACGATTGTGATGCCAATATTGTTCTTCTAGTAAAAAACTTTGAAATTATAAACAAATGTACCTTTTAAGGATTATTTTTTATAAGGCTTAAAATTTAAGATTTCCCGCCAGTTTCAATCGTTTTTGAACAAATTTTAGTTCCAAAAAAATTGGAATTAACACATACACATGGTGTTATTCATAGATGAACACGGTCAAAAAGCTAGGGGGGGGGGCTGCTTACGTCGGGTAAATAACATTTCAAAATCTAGGGGGGGGGGGTCGAACCTTCCTAGCTTTCAAGGGGGTCGACCCGGGGTGGAAGATTTTGAAACCTAGAGGGGGGTCAAGTGTGGTCCAATTTCCGAAACAAAATACTTTTAAACCATTAAATGTTTAATAATAGTTTTTTATAAGATAATACTACATTTTATTGAATAAAAAGCGATATTTAGGTTAAAAAGGGTGTAAAAACATGAATTTATGTTAAAAATTCACGTTTTTGGAAGAAAATTTAGTATAAAAAAGTACTTAAAATTTTCTCAAGAGGGGAGGGGGGGGGGGTCAGATTTCAAAATCTAGAAGGTGGTCAGGGGTAAAAATTTCGAAAATTTGGGGGGGGGCCCTTAAAATTTCGAGGCTAGGAGGGGTGGACCCCACCCTACCCCCTGTTCATCTATGGTGTTACTTTTGAACTAATTAAAAATTTAACACACAAATAAGGAGCACCACTACTTTTTAAACGCCAGAAAAAAGGAGTAAATTTTTTTAAGAAACAAAATTTACTCGATTGTAGGTTTGATATATACTGCTTTTGATTACAAAACAAAATAATAGTAATTTGCATCATTTGCTACTACTACGAAACTGGATAAAATAATAATATTTTCCACGAGGGAAACATGGTGTTAAAACCTTAAAACAAAAAAAACTTTAAACCAAATTTTTTTCCGTTTAATTCTTTATTCCAAATAAGGACTATCACAAACTATGAAAGATATGAAGACAGTACAGTAGAAAATCACTAACTTAAAAACCTATTTTAACACAATTTTTTATTCCTATTTTGTATTGAGCGTCAATACTGACAAAAAAAATATATCAATAATATAAAACCTTATTATGACACATAAAATAATTAGTTGCAGCTTGTTAAGGATATTTTCCTTAAACTTATATAGATTCAAATTTATCATAAAGTAATATACCAGCTTGTATTTGCCAATTTACAGTACGGTTAATGGATTGTCTGTAGTTGTTTTTTAAATTACCCTATTTTTTAACACCAAAACACCGCCATAACTTAAATATAAATTACTGAGTAAAGTAACCCATAATGCCAAAATGATTTCCCCGTTGTATAAAAGGCACTAAAATAACACAATAAAATTAAAACGCAAGCGCTTAAAGTTGCGATCACATAATGATCCAGGTGGTAAAATAAACTCCATAATATTTAAAAGCAAGAACTCCGAAAAGGTTTATAAACGTTTTTGCACGACTCATTTTTCTAAAAGACATGAAAAGTCCAGGTGGTAAATGAATATAAGTTCAAGTTCGGGAAAAATTTTTTGACTAATAATATGTTTTTGAACAAATCACGAACATAGGTGAGCACGGTCCCGGAAGCTAGGGGGGTGGTTACCCGGAGTAAATCGCATTTTGAATTCTAGGAGAGGGTCCCAGGGGGTCCGGAACCCCCTAGCTTTTTAAAGGGGTTCGACCCGGGGTGAAAAATTGTGAATTCCAGAGGGGGGTGAGGTCAACTCCCGTTTTTGGAAAATTTAGTATAAAAAAGTACCTGAAATTTTCCCGAGGAGGAACGGGGGGGGGGTCATATTTCAAATTCTAGAGAGGGGGTTCAGGGGTAAAAAATTAGGAAATTCGGGGGGGGGGGAGAGTGGGTCATGTTTTCTCACCTATGCTCACGAAATAAATAAGACACCGAATTGATAGGTTACAAATCTTTTTCGGACTTTGTTTTAGCTTTTTGTTCTGAAAGTTAGCAGCTTTTAGTTATAAACATATTTCAATTAAAGAGTTAATCCAATCAACCTGGGGAGTAATTAAGTTAAGCGCTTGGGCGTATTCATACTAACGACAATCGATAAAAAATTGACAAGCAAAACAAACACATAAAAACAAAGATCATAAAACTACACTTTAAATTGATTCTTAATTCCTTTGTCCCAAAATGATTACTGTTAAAAGGTAAACACAAAATAGTGTTTTTTTATTCTAAAAACGACTAAGTTGATGCTTGATTTTGTTAACGTTTTTTTTATCATATTTTACTCTTTCGATATTTATTAAAAGCAACTTTCGAAGCAAGTTAAAGTTTCAAAATATTAACAATAGGTTCAAAGACTTATTTTCTTTCATCCTTCTACAAAACACAGAACGTCTAACGTCAAAAAAAGTTGAAGTCTTTCAAGCTATATACTTCATTTCATGAGCAGAAAAGCTTTAGCTTTGGTCGTCGTGATGTTCACTTTGATTACCAATTAAAATTGACGTCATTTTTAATTATATATATTTAATTTTTAGTTTTACTACACAACTTCCGTTTCTCTTATTTTGAGATTAATTTGTTGATTATATTATAATATTTTGTACGGTTACGTTGTACATAAAATAAGAACGTTTTGCAATAAAACTTAATGAATAACTCACTCAATGATGAAACATTATGCACACATTGAGATAAAACAAAAAATGTAATTATAAGGTACATTGATTTTTATGCCTCAAAGCCAATGAATTCTACGAATTTATCGGTTCATACAAAAACCACATTAATATAATTTATATAAAAAATTATGTTCTTTCTTTCTACCATTTTGTTTGTTAATTGTATCGCAATTTTTGTTTTTAAATTTAAGTTTAACTATTGAAGGTTTCAGTTCGTTTAAAAATAACACTATTATTCATAATAATCCAAAATAAAAAAATACTATTGATTGCAATCAGAAAACAAAAAAAACACACAAAGACAAGGTTATTTATGTTTAAAAACCAATTATATTGAGATTTAAAATTTAGGTTAGGTAAGGCTAAATAAACTACGTAAACTTACTCCTTCATAGGTGAGCACAAAAAGCTAAATGTACAAAAGTCAACAAAAAGCCAATTCAAAAATAAGCTAATTATAATTAATTAACTCTACATTATTTAAGACTTATGTGCAAATGCACTTTTTTCCAAATGACCTTGCTATACCGTATTCGCACCTATTATACGTATACCCCTCTCGAGTTTAAGTAGAAATCCATATCCCCCCATATAAAATGGACCTAACAAATAAGATACATACGCTGTACAATTTTTTTATTTTAATTATATAATTTTAATTTTTATTTTATTTTAGTTCTTTAAGTTAAACTATTTTTAGCTGTTACCAGCTTATTTTAAATTATTTTGTAAGATTAATGGCTATTTATTTTTTTTCTTCTTTTTTCTGTGCTTTTGGTCAACCTCTTTCTATTTAAAAGCTATTTTCCCCAAAACCCACCACCATGGATAGAAAAAGATAAAAACAGGTACTTATCTTTTTTAGACCTTTATATAGATTTAGGTTCAATTAACAAACACTAAACCAAAATTGGTCATTTAGTGATTTCAATGATCTAATCTGGAAAAACTATATTAACAAAAAGTATTGAAAATTTTGGAAAGAACGGACCAGCAAAACCTCAAAACTTAAAGCTAAGGTTGACATATATCCTTTATGTTAAGATTTATTACCATCTAATTTCTAGAATAAAACATTATGTTTCATGAAGAAACGTTTTAGAGAGATATCTTTGTCTTCGCCTACCAATAAGCACAATACAAACTTCTTTTAGTATTGTAAAAATTAATAAAAATAATCAATAACAATATATTATATTCATAGGTCACCGACCTTCGACGGCTCAGGGGGGGGGTCCACACCCCGGGGTGTGGAGGTTTTTGACCTCCAGGGGGGGGGGTCACACCCCGGGGTGTTTTTTTTGAAAAAAAGCAGGGGGGGTGGTCACACCCCGGGTACCATTTTTTTGACCAAAATTGACAATTTTTTGACGAAATTTGACCATTTTTTAAGCATTTTTTGGGAAATTCTAGTTAGGGGGGGTGGTCAAAAATGGGCCTTAGGGGGGGGGTCAGGGGTTCAAAGGGTCGATGGGGGGAGGGGTCAAAAATGGGCCTTAGGGGGGGGGATAGGTCTCAGAGGCCGAGGGGAGGGGTGACCCCCCCCTACACCCCCCCTTCGGTGACCTATGATTATATTTGTTAACATAAGTAAGTTTTTATAATCACCCTGAAGCTTTTATTTGAAGTGGCTTGTCTATGACTGTCATAGGTGCGAGAGGGAAGAAAGGGTATAAAGACAACACAATTCTCACTCATCATTAATTTTTTTCATGGCGACCTTCACTCCCATAGATTCCAAATTTCGGCGTACTCACTTCACTCCCCCTTACCTCTCCTCTCTTGCCCCTGATCCATTTATCCCCCCACAACCCAACAATATCCACCCCACATAGAACTATACCTAAAGCTAAATAGGGCCGGACCGGATATCCGGTCCAGTCTGGGCCGGCCGGAATTTTCAAATATTAGGCCAGGCTTTTTTATATTTATAAATGATGTGTTTTTTACTTTTAAAGCGATAATTGTGAATATTTTTATATCTATTTTGAAAAATCACTGCACAATTATATTGGAATCTTTACCATGTTTATTATTGTTTTAAGATTTTATTAAACCTATTATTATACTATTATATACTAACCTATTATTAAATAATAGGTTAGATTAAATTTAAATAATAGTATTAAATTTTAATATTATACTAAGTTTTTTCTTTGTTTCATTTTGTACATTTGAAATTTTAGTTAAAGGTTTCCTGCCATTAGTTGTTTGCTACAAATATTTTAATTTTTAGAATTAGTGGAAAATCATGTAAGTAGTAAACAAGATGATGCGCTTTAAAACAAAAAACTTTGCATTAGTTTATATTGTAAGATGAAACCACATGAATCAAGTGTATGGTTCTAGAAATTTTATATGAATAAAATCAAATAAATTGTTTTGTATGTATAACAGAGTATCTTGTGAAATATGTTTAAAGCCAAAAGCAAATATAGGCAAAGCAGTTTTGTAGATGGTTTATTTTCTCAGGGAGGTCAGATTCACAAAAGCTACAGGTTGGATTCTAATTTGTTTGTTTGTTCTATTTGTTTGCTACAAATATTTTAATTTGTTGTGCAGTTGGCTTTTCAAAACTTTAAATTCTGGGAAATTATTAACAAAGTGATGAGCTTTAAAATTATTATAAAAAAACTGGTTTAGATTGCAAGATGAAACAACATGAATCAAAATCAAATGTATATATGGTTCTGCACATAGATGTTTTTTTTTTTTTGGGGGGGGCAGAGGTGTCCACCCTCCCTAGAGCCAAAATTTGATCTTTTTTATTAATAAAATTAAAGATTATATTGCATGTGTAAAAAAATGTCTTGTAAAATATGTTTAAAGACAAAAGCAAATAAAGAAAAGCCAGTTTTGTAGATGGTTTATTATTCTCAAAAAGATTAGATTCATAAAAACTAGAGGTTGAATTCTGATTTGTTGTTTTTTTCTGATTTTGGTTTTTTATTTTGTTTTAAATGTAGAGTTTGATTCCTTTGTTGTTTTTATTTTGTTTTTGCTTGTTATTTATCAAACTTTACTGCTGTTATAACATATATTTATTAAGATTTTAGTTTTAGTTGCTTAAGAAATTGCTTAAAATGAGTTCTGTGTTCTACTTAAAATAAGTTATGAGTATTTTTGATTTTTATACATATTATCCATACAACAATTAAGAAACGTTTTATGGACTTCTGGCAAGCTTTTAAACCCAATATCCGGTTCGGTCTTGACCAGCTGGATTTTTTGTTCAGGCCGATTTGGTCCGGCTGAACCCAAAAATTCCGGTCCAATAGGGCCCTATACCTAAATCTAACTTCATCCCTCAAACGAATCGGGTCGCGCACCTATGATGACGGTTCTACTTAAATTTATAAGTAAAATAACAAACAAAAAAGGAATGTGCAATCACTGCAAATTCTAGTCACAACATAATCTTAAAGGCAAAGAAAGAAAAGCTTACATGGTAAAGGCGTGGAAATATGCATATCCATTTATATACATAACGTGGCAAAAAAATTTAAAAAACAACAAAATAAAATATAACAACCTACAACAAAATACTTTGATTTAAAATTTAATATTTATTCTACAATATAGTACCTATATTTTAAATTTTTAATATTAAATACATTTGTATAAATCTTAATCGCACACAATTGACAAAAATTTGCATTTTTACATGTCCTATAAATACGGTAGAGATTAGGGTTGTAAAGCCTAAAAAATTTAGGGGTACCTTGAAAAGAGGGACATCCTGATCCTACTCCTATTTTTGACAGGGGGAGACATCTTTAATAATAAAAAATGGGAGTTTTGCAGCACATACTTATTCTAATAAGCGTCGCCAGGCCAAATGAGTTTAAGTAATTTCTATACCCCCTATTGGGTAGACACGGCAGCAATACCAAATTGGAGTTCAGATTTTTCAGGGTTTTTTGAAATTTTTTTCTGACGTTTTGCTTCGCTTAGCGCTAGTATATTTTTATTATAGTCCTCATTTATACCACATATTAAGGTATTGAAGTTTGTAAAACGCAATTTTTTGTTATGAACTGATTTCCATCTTTTTTGCAGCTCGCTTTTGCAAAACTTTTTATGGCAACATAATTTATATACTATTTTTATTTGTTATGTACGTATGTATGTTATATATGTTAATGTTATGACAATATAGTAGCTGTATTCCTGGTATGACCGACTATTTAGGTTAGTAAAATTTGTGATTTTTTTCCGCGCTGGTATAAAGTTTAAAATTTAAACGTTTATTTTCTTCGGAAATTCCTTTCCCTCCCCCAATTCCCAATCTTGGCTACGCATATGCATGTCCCGTCCTAAAATTTTCTGCATATATTTTGTAATAACGTTGAAAATCCGAAAGGCTTCTCATTTTCTAAACCCCCAAACAACAGTTTTATACATAGGTCACCGACCTTCGACGGCTCAGGGGGGGGGTCCACACCCCGGGGTGTGGAGGTTTTTGACGTCCAGGGGGGGGGTCACACCCCCGGGTGTTTTTTTTTTAAAAAAAGCAGGGGGGGTGGACACACCCCGGGTACCATTTTTTTGACCAAAATTGACAATTTTTTGACGAAATTTGACCATTTTTTAAGCATTTTTGTGGGAAATTCTAGTTAGGGGGGGTGGTCAAAAATGGGCCTTAGGGGGGGGGGGGTCAGGGGTTCGAGGGGGTCGATGGGGGGGGGAGGGGTCAAGAATGGGCCTTAGGGGGGGGGATAGGTCTCAGAGGCCGTAGGGGGGGGGGGGGTGACCCCCCCCTACACCCCCCCTCCTTCGGTGACCTATGGTTTTATATTAGTATTCTTTTAAATCTGAAACAAACTATGTAGTCAAGAAAAAAAGTATCCAGAAAACCATGATTGTTAGTTTACAACAAAATTTTATTAAACATAACGCTCAAAAAAATTTTAACTGAAAAAAAATCCTCAGAGACAATTAGAAATTATAAAGGTTTAATGTTTATGGCTATACTTACTCACCTATTAAAAAACTGACTTGTTTGCCACAGGTTCTTTTTTAATTTTTATTACAAGAAAAAAAACCTTTCCATATCACATTATTATATTTCTGTTAAAAATGACTTTAACAGTACTTAAATGTTAAATAAATTTAACAGTACTTGGTTTAAATAAAAACCAACTACTGTTAACAATATAAAACACTTCGTGAAAATTTATTATGAGTTATTTTATATGTCTAACCATGTCTTGACGACTCGATTTTTGGAAAGTAGAAACTTTAATGCATTATTGTCAAAAAAAAATATAGTATTTGCTAAGTTTTAATCATAAATTGAATAAATTTATTTAATAGGCAACATAGATGAACACGGTCAAAAAGCTAGGGGGTGTTTACCCCGGGTAAATGACTTTTCAAAATCTAGGAGGGGGGTCCTAGGGGGGGTCGAACCATACATGGGCACGGGAGGGGGGCATAGATGTTTTTTGGGGGGGGACAGAGGGGTGCACCCCCCCCTACAGCCAAAATTTTGCCCACCCCCCCTGGAAAAAATCGAGGGGCCCCCCCCCTCCCCCCCAAGCTCGAGAGCGGTCCGACCTACCCCCCCCTGGAAGGCTGGACCCCCCCCCCCCCCCCTCCCGACCAATTTGGAAGAGCAATACGTAACTGAACGAGCACCA
>JASAMX010016963.1:0-34323 GCA_030248175.1 Microlaimidae sp. YZB2_3
TGTCGGTATTCCTTTAGGACTTAACTTACGTATTGCTAAGAATAAATGGATAAAGAGTGGAGAAACAGAAACAAAATTGATGTAAAAATAGGTCTTAAAATGCGTTAAAATAGGCTAAAAACTGCAAATAGCAAAACTGCGAAAAGGGATCAAGCAAAAGGCACTGAAATTTAAAATAAACATAAGATATCAGAACACACAAACATTGCTGCCTGTACGGAAAATACCGTAATCATGCAAATGTTTTTTTTTAAAAAAGTCGAAAAACCCTGGGTGTTTAATATGACATCACACTGATTATGTATGTTGATTTATATTATAAAATTGTCTGTTTTAAAACAGGTAATTAAGATTTGCATGCAAAAATTAAAAAAAATATATGGCTACAGATGTTATAATCAGCGGGTTATTTACCATCAATGCCGCCACTAATCAGTAATCAGGAAACATTTGCATGATTAAGGTATTTTCCGTACAAAAAAAAAATTATGTGTTCTATATCTTTATGTTTGTATTTAAGTTTAAGTGCAAGGTGCCTATAAAAAAATAGGGCCATGGTTTTTTGGTATCTTTTTTATTAGCCACTAATTAAGGGGGGAATTTGTGAACCATGCGCAGGTCTTCATTCGTTTTTTTTTTCCGAAATGTTTACCTATATTTTAAACTTTATTTCTGTTTGTTATATAAATTTTTCGTTTTACTAAGATTCTTATTTTGGGGCTTGAAATCAACTGGAAAGAGCGTGAAGTGCACCGACGTCTACTGCAAAAAAATAATACGTGATTGATAGTAAAGATACATAAAAACAAAAAAATTTTTAAATTGTTCGAATTTTTGCTTACCAAACCTATTTTAAACCTAATTCTACACAACAACAAGTTTCTTAAAGCACAACAAATAGTCAAGATCAAGTCGGTTCTACCAAAAAAACCACCAAAAAAAGGTAAATAAGAACAACAAAAAAAATAATAAGAATCGTTATTAAAAAATCTCTACACACACGCACACTTTCTCATCCAACGTCGTGGGGCTTTTTCGGGTCTCCGTATTTTTTTTCAAGACCCAAATAAGAAAATCTCATAACGAAAATTATATAACAAACAGAAATAAAGTTTAAAATATAGGTAAACATTTGCAAAAGAAAAAAAAACGAATGAAGACCTGCGCATGGTTCACAAATTCCCCCTTAATTAGTGGTTAATAAAAAATATACTAAAAAACCATGGCCCTATTTTTTATAGGCACCTTGCACTGAAACTTAAAATAAACATAAAGATATAGAACACATAGTACGGAAAATACCTTAATCATGCAAATGTTTCCTGATTACTGATTAGTGGCGGCATTGACAGGAAATAACCCGATTATTATATCATCTGTATCCATTTATTTTTTATTTTTACATGCATATCTTAATTACTCGTTTTAATAGAGACAATTTCTTATATAAATCAACATACATAATGAGTGTGATGTCATATTAAACACCCAAAGGTTTCAAAGCTTCCAAAAAAAAACATTTGCATGATTACGGTATTTTCCCGTTACAGGCAGCAATGTTTGTGTGTTCTATATCTTATGTTTATTTTAAATTTCAGTGCAAGGTGCCTATTCCTTTTCGCAGTTTTGCTATTTAGCAGTTTTTAGCCTATTTTAACGCATTTAAGACCTATTTTTACATCAATTTTGTTTCTGTTTCTCCACTTTTTTTATCCATTTATTCTTTTGTGAGGTACACAGGTCTGAAGTTAAATACCACTATAAAATAATAACCATCCATGAATGGCAAGAAAGCGCGACAAGGTGAATTATCACTGTGAATGACGGTACATGAGAACTATCATTCTGTCTATATGCGTACAGTGTGTAATTGAAAACGCGCACCCAAATTTTTTTGTTTTATAATTTTCGTTTTAACCACAATACAGAACTTTACTGCTTTCTCTATTTTTCTAAAACGGACAACAGTAATTACAATCTAATGTATTTCACGCTACGTTTTGCAAAGGACAACAAAATTGAACGTACGATTGTACGCTTGGCAGTAAATTAAAAAAAAAACGCAGAAAGCAACTTTTAACTGGAAAACCGGAACTGATTCCACTTCCACCTATAGGTGGGCAGGGGGGTTACTGCCGACAACCTTCCTAAAATTTGAGGGTAGCCCGCACACCCCCCTGAAGATCTAAGAGGAGTCCAAGTACTAAAAACGCTAAAAATATTTTATTTGGGGTAGGGTAGTGCATTTAATTTCGGCACTTTTTAGTTTTTCCGATGTAACTTTTCACTGTATGGCCTGATTTTCATGTTTGATTTTCATGTTTGTTCAGCTCATTTTGAAGCTTTCACGATACTGAGTTGCGTCACAAAAGTTTTACTGTACGAAAGTAGTTTTTTTTACTTAATTACAGCTAAAATGCCAAATGGTATCAAAATGAGCAAAATTTGGGAAAAAAGTGCATTTAATTTCGGCACTTTTTAAAAGGACCCCCTTAATCGAGTTTAAGTGCAGTGCTATCATGACCCCTACACATTTCAACGTTGTCTTTACAACTACAATTTAACACCGACCACTTAATTCAACCTGTTTTTACCTACAGCAATATGTGTGCCGAAATTACACTATTTTATTTTATAACGATTGCTCACCACAAAGGCAAAGTAGAACCACGGGGACTAAAAATTCGGAAAATAAACTAAGTTTTACCAGGACAATTTAATTTTTAAACCAATTTATTGCGTAATCATGAAATGCCCATGTTCCAAAAACGAGTAACAATTTTATTTTTTATAAATCACACAATTTCACAAGAAAATATCATAACATAACAAATAAAAATCTCACGACAGTCATCTACATATAATTAACTCTCATTTGAGCTATCAAACGTATTTCGTCCAGAATTGCCAAAGATATAGTCCAAAATCAAAAATGCCCAATTCGGAAAAGTGTCGAAATTAAATGCACTACCCTATACCCCAAAAAAATTTTGGGACAATCCCAAATGGGGGGTCGGGTATAATACCCCCCAAAATCCGGGACGTTGCCCACTTATGCTCCCACGTCCCACCCTTATTAGACATATTTAGATCGACGTTTGCTTTGAAAACTTTCCTATCAATCAAACTATGATATATGAAATTTCAAAATCTTGAGATCAAAATCTTTTAAAGCTAGAAGGGATCCAGAGGGCAGGTACTCTCCCCGTAGTTTTTTGTGGGGGATGGGTTTAGCATGAAATCTGTCCAACATTTATTTTCTTCTACACTTGTGTTTTGAGCAAAATAATCGAGGGTTTTTTGTACGGGAAACGCAATATTTCGACAAATACTTTACCAATCTTAACAAGCAAGGTATCAAATTAGAGTAGAAAGTAGCCGTTTGTTTTGAGTGCATATTTTGTAAATTATATTGTTATGTCCATTGAGTAATCTTTTAAATACAGAATTATCAAAACAAAAAACGCCATTTTTGGGGGGCCACATCTCCTGAACCAATAGAGATACTTTAATAAAAAAAATTTGTGGACAATTGGCGGTAGCGGTAAGATTTTTACAAAAAAAAACATCAAAATTTTAAACAAAAAATTTGACCATGTGCCGCACCTTTAACTGGCGCCCCCACCCCTCCTCCCCCTAAAAGTTGGAAGGTCCTTCTAATACTAAAACGCTAAATTGCAGTGCCTAGAGGTAGAGCATACTCTTCTCCAAATCGGGCGAAAAAAATTTCCGGTATCCACCCCAAAATCCGGGAGGCTGCCTACCTATGGTGAAGTGGAGGGGAAGGGGGTTCATTAAAAAATTCTAAAGGAGAAGGAAGGTGTCAAAATAAAAAAAAACGGGAGAGGTGAGCCGTGGTTTAGGGGGAAAGTTCCTGAAGTTTTGAAGCTATGAGGGGACGGCTGGATACACACAGCCCTCCCTCTCCTTATGCTCACCTGTGGTTACCATACCAACATACACGGGCAAGTTGGTCCGGAGTAGAAGGGGAGTTACCCGGATTTAGGGGGGGGGGTTAAAATTCGAGACACACATTGTACCCATATAGGCACCTTGCATTGGAACTCGGTTTATACATAAAATATGCAACATACATAAGTGTTCCCATAATGGATAATTACCGTATCTCCTACTTATCTTTCGTAGTATGCAGAACAACCGATCGAAATTTCGCGCGCTTTCGATCGCCTTATCTGCATACTACGAAAGATAAGTAGGAGATACGGTAATTACCCATTATGGTGACGCTTATGTATATTGCATACTTCATGTATAAACAGAGTTTCAGTGCAAGGCGCCTATAGTTTTTTTTGGGTGCATTTTACCCATATAGGTTTTTTTTTAATTTTGAAGAAAAAATATAGCATTTTAAACTTTTTTTTTGCTTAAAAACACATATTTTGACCTCAAAATTTAAGTTTCGATGCAGTTAGAAGTCATTTTAAAAACATTTTCTCTTCATTTTTCCGAAATTGAGAGAGGGGGTTAACCTCCTCCCACACTTCTGAGTGGGAGGGGAAGCGTTAACCCCCAAGCTCCAACCTCTCCTCCCTATGCCCACGCATGGTTACCAAACCATGTGACCTTGCTTCCCTGACCCTAGATACTCTAGAATTTACTACTTTTCAGTTTCATAAAAACGTTTAAATCGCATTTTACACGTTGAAGCATTTTTACAAAATATATCTCTAAAAAATATCACAATGTAAGCAACAATAATTTGGTTTTATCATTTAATCAGTTTAATAAGTATATAAATATATAACGGAATTTGGTGCTGACAAATAAACATGAGGTGCGGATCATATACGAGTCAGCTTCAGTTTGCTATTTTTTGATTTTTCATACAAAAAACTTTTCACTGTCCTCACCAAAACCTTTTTTTATTTTTTAATAAAATAAATACAGGTATCGAAAGCTTCGATTATGATGTAGGGTAGTGCATTTAATTTCGGCACTTTTTTGTTTTTCCGATGTAACTTTTCACTGTATGACCCGATTTTTATGTTTGATAGCTCATTTTGAAGTTTTCACGATACTGCGTTGCGTCACAAAAGTTTCACTGTACGAAAGTAGGTTTTTTACTTAATTAAATCAGTTTCTAAAAAAATGGAAAACTGCCGAAATTAAATGTGTGCATTTAATTTCGGCACTTTGCAAACAATCGATTGTTTCTCAGTCAAAAAATCATCATTTTCAAAAATTAAAAGCCTATCATTATCTCCAAACAGTTTTCTTTAATATAAGCTTCTACTTGTTGTTCAACCTGTAACTGGAAAAAATTTACAACTAAAATGCCAAATGGTCTTAAAATGAGCAAAATTTAAGAAAAAAAGTGCATTTAATTTCGGTACTTTTTAAAAGGACCCCCTCTTAATCGAGTTTAAGCGCAGTGTTATGACCCCTACACATATCAAAGTTGTCTTTTAACTATTTACAACTGCAATTTAACACCCGACCACTTAATTCAACCCGTTTTTACCTACAGCAATGTGTGCCGAAATTACACTATTTTATTTAATAACGATTGCTCACCACAGACGCAACGTAGAAGTATGGGGAGTAAAAATTCGGAAAATAGACTAAATTTTACCACGACAGTTTAATTTTTAAATAAATTTATTGCGTAATCATGAAATGCCCATGTTCCAAAAACGAGTAACAATTTTATTTTTTATAAATCACACAATTTCACAAGAAAATATCATAACATAACAAATAAAAAGCTCACGACAGTCATCTACATAATATAATTAATTCTCATTTGAGCTATCAAACGTCGTATTCCGTCCAGAATTGCCAAAGATAAGTCCAAAATCAAAAATGCCCAATTTGGAAAAGTGCCGAAATTAAATGCACTACTCTATCTAACGGTAATAATTTGATTGTTTACCGGTTGTTCTATTTTGATATTTTGATGAATTTAAAGCTAAAAAAACACAGATTTTGGCCATTTAAAACATTTGATTTCTTTCAGTTTTTGCTGCAAATTTATAGAAAGTAAAAAAATAGGGGATAACTTTTAGATATGGTTTGGAGTAAAACATAATTCAAAATTTTAAGAAAGTTAAAAAATCGATATATAAAAAAAATGCAAATAAAAAAATTCTGTAGCCGCACTCATAAAGCGCGATTAACCAAAAATTAGGTATGGGCGTCTTTTTTTCATGGACAAGGAGAATCGGATTTAATTAGAAAGCTGATAAAAGCTGACTTTAAACGAGGTTTTTGGACTTTTTGTAATGTTTTATGACTTGAAAAGTATGCATACTGTTTTAACTAAAGTATTTTTTTTATAAATAATTGTCAAATTTTAAGAATATTTTGAAAAAAGTTAAATATATGATCATATTGTTAATTTCTTTCGAAATAAAAAAAAATTAAAAAAGACGAATTTTATTTCGATTAGTTCACATTATTAATTTAAATTGATAAAAATTTAATTCCTATATATGTTTGATTATGTTATGAGTTTATTGTACATTATTAATCATTATTTAAAGGAATTGAGTCTTTTATCAATTTATATTATATTATATGAGCCAATGCAAAAGCCAATCAATAATCGTTGGTTAATCCTTGGTTAATCGCGCTTTATGAGTGCGGCTAATGATTTTTTTTTATTAAATACGATTCAAAGTATTGTTTAGACTTGTATCTAACTATTTCCACAAACTTTTAAAAAGAATTTTGAAAATTGAATCAGCACGTCAAACTAATTTAGTAAAAATTAATTACTGCCGTTAAAATCTAACCGTGGTTCTATACCTTAAATATTAATAAAATAAGAAATGAAACCCTAAATCGTTCTTCGGTTAACTTTTGTGTATGATTTTCCGATTACATGTTTGTCTTTTCTCATCATCGATTTTTAGAATTACCTGCTCGGTTTAGTGCAGCCAATTGCGCAAAAATATGACACTAAAACAAAAACAAAATGCGGCAAGAAAAAAAAAACACTAAACACCAGTTAAAAAACTAAATTATCACAAACAAAAATAAAACTTCTTTTAAAATATAATGTTGACTTATATGTGATATTTCAGGTGTTGTGAATGACAATGAGACCATTTTTAGCTTAATTTAATAAACCCGTGTGTCTGTGGTACCCCCTTGAAGTTGGTGCCTTCGACTTTTTTAAGAATTTTTTTTGGAAAAAAATTGATTTTTTTGAATGACAATAAAAACCTACGGTAATTTGTTTTGTGGTTGAATTTAGTTCTTGCCTATGTAAAATAGTTTGAATTTTTCAAAAATCAACATTATTTTGCTAAATTTTTAATTTTTAAACATGAAATTTTACAATTTTTCAAAAAAATAAAAATTTTTGAATTTTTTTTGGTTTTGAAAATCAACCAAGTTACCACTTCAAAATATTCAGACCGCGCTGCCCCTTTGTTATTATTTAACCCCTATGTAGACCTTTTAACTGTAAAAAAATAAAGAAAAAAAAAGTACCCTTTTTTGAGAACCAATCATTTAAGTGCCTAAAATTTTAGAAGCAAAAATAAACCATTGCGGAATTGCGATAATTTAGTCATGGATTTCAAGCCAAATATTCTGTTAATAATGCTAAAATTAACTATTTATAAGTAAAAATAAATAAACTTTTCAAAAATGAACTTTATTTTTAAAAATTTTTAATTTTTACCACCAAAATTTTACAATTTTCCAAAAAAACGTAAATTCTTAAAATCTTTATTTTTTCTAAACTCAAGCAGTATACCAATTTAGAAACATGAAACCAAACTCATATTTTCACATTATTTACCTGTCATACAGTCCATTTAATCATAATAAAATTATCAAAATAAAATTACCCTTTTTTGTATATCAACCATTTGAATGTCTAAAATTTTAGGAACTAATATATAAAATTCTGCAATTGTGATAATTTAGTTATACATTTCAAACCAAATATTCTGTTATTAATGCTAAAATTAACTATTTATAAGTAAAAATATATAAACTTTCCAAAAATAAACTTTATTTTCAAAAATTTTTAATTTTTACAACCAAAATTTTACAATTTTCCAAAAAACGTAAATTTAAAAAATCTTTATTTTTTCTAAACTCAACCAGTTTAACGATTTAGAAACATGAAACTAAACTCATATTTTCACATTATTTACCTGTCATACAGTCCATTTAATCATAATAAAATTATCAAAATAAAATTACCCTTTTTTGTATATCAACCATTTGAATGTCTAAAATTTTAGGAACTAATATATAAAATTCTGCAATTGTTATAATTTAGTTATACATTTCAAACCAAATATTCTGTTATTAATGCTAAAATTAACTATTTATATGTAAAAATATATAAACTTTCCAAAAATAAACTTGATTTTCAAAAATTTTTAATTTTTACAACCAAAATTTTACAATTTTCCAAAAAACGTAAATTTAAAAAATCTTTATTTTTTCTAAACTCAACCAGTTTACCGATTTAGAAACATGAAACCAAACTCATATTTTCACATTATTTACCTGTCATACAGTCCATTTAATCATAATAAAATTATTAAAATAAAATTACCCTTTTTTGTATATCAACCATTTGAATGTCTAAAATTTTAGGAACTAATATATAAAATTCTGCAATTGTGATAATTTAGTTATACATTTTAAACCAAATATTCTGTTATTAATGCTAAAATTAACTATTTATAAGTAAAAATATATAAACTTACCAAAAATAAACTTTATTTTCAAAAATTTTTAATTTTTACAACCAAAATTTTACAATTTTCCAAAAAAACTTAAATTTTTAAAATCTTTTTTTTTAAAAACTCAACCAATTTACCGATTTAGAAACACAAAATGTAGTGCATTTTATATTATTACGAACTAAATATAATATAGTTTTTGTTTTAATCCAGACCTGTGTACTGCACCTCCCCCTCCCGGAATTTTATTGAGGGGGGCAATTTCAAAAGTGCACAGGGAGCATTTTTGAAAGGGAGGGGGAAAAAAAAGGAGACAAGAGGGAAAAAAAAAAAAAAGAAAAAAGGTAAAAAATAGAAAAGGATAAAATAGCTTAAAATGCATTGAAATAGGCTAAAAACGAAAAATTGAATGGCGTATAAAGGTCAAAAAGGCGCATATTTTTTTTTAAGGCAATACCAGGACCTGAAGTCGAACAAAAATCATTATTGTTAATTCCAACATTTCATCTTCTTGTGTTATTAATCTTCTATATATCATCTGATAACTTCTTCATTATTATCCTCTTCCAAACGTTTTCTCTCTTTATAGTGTGGAAGCACATTATTTGAATAGTTCGCTAAAAGACATTAGGCTTAGATATTCCTTGCTGTTAAATCTGTATTGTCCGTCAGGAAGTTTTAATTGCTTTTTCAACTGCAGTAGGGTCAAATTTATCTCTCGTTTCCTGGCCGTGATTACATTTTTCAATTAAAAACTTTTCTGTTCCTCTGTAAATGGGGTACAAGGCTTTCTTTCCGACAAAGTAAAAATCAAAAAATTACCCAAAGCTTCAATACCTGGTGTGTCAAAATTTTTTGATTTTCACTTTACTGCAAACTTTGAGATAAAAGTTTGGCGGCACCGTTTTATAGGAATTGGAAAATTTATACCACAACGTTATTGGCTGAATAAAGAAAACAAGCACAGATTTCATATTTCTGAGTGGTACAACGAAAATATTTATAATTTAGAGCAAACAGATGCAACTTTGTGGAAAGCTATAAACCCAACTTCTCATAAAAACTCAGAAAAAGAAGAAGGAGTTTTTGTTGACAATGATATTATTACATACCAAAAAGCATGGAAAAAAGGCATTTATTTTTGTCCAGTTGAAGGTTGTTCCAGAATGTACAGGCAGCATAAAAGCTATTTACAGCATTTGGAAATTGGAAAACATATTATAAAACCCCAAGTAGAAACAAAGCAAGACTATGCACTTCGAAACTATAAAAAATATTTAGAAACATCTGAAATGAAATCAATTTTTCAACCACTTCAATCTGTTTCTGAAAGTTTAGAAACTGAAAGCAATGAAGAAATACAGCAAAAATTAATCATGGGATTTGCTTTGTCGGAAAGAAAGTCTTGTACCCCATTTACAGAGGAACAGAAAAGTTTTTTAATTGAAAAATTTAATCACGGCCAGGAAACGAGAGATAAATTTGACCCTACTGCAGTTGAAAAAGCAATGAAGATGGTAAAACTTCCTGATGGACAATACAGATTTAACAGCAAGGAATATCTAAGCAGCTCCCTAATTGCTTCATTTTTTAGCAGATACTATTCAAAAATTAAGTCAAGTGCAATTCCACAAACTACTCAAAGCAGAGAAAACGTTTTGGAAGAGTTGATTAATAATGAAGAATGCATTAGTCCAGATGAATACCTAGAAGATATAATAACACAAGAAGATGAAATGTTGGATCAAATTGAAACCAATAATGACAATTTTGTAGTAGATTAACAGACCTGTGCAGGGTCTGAAAATGTCCCCCTGGAATATTAGTGGCCCCTTCGCCCACAAATCAAAAAATATGGCGCCATTTTTGACCTATTATGACGCCATTGCAAAATTTTTGCAGTTTTTAGCCTATTTCAATGCATTTTAAGCTATTTTAGTCCTATTTCTACTTATTTTACGCTTTGTTGTCTTTTTCCATTTTTTTTCCTTTTTTTCCCTGCTTGTCCTCCCTTCGTTTTATTGCCCCTCCCCCATTTCAAAAAAATGCTCCCTGTGCCCACCCCATTTTGAAATTGCCCCCCTCAATAAAATTCCGGGGGGGAGGTGCAGTGCACAGGTCTGGTTTAAAACAAAAACTATATTATATTTAGTTTGTAATAATATAAAATGCACTACATTTTGTGTTTCTAAATCACTAAACTGGTTGAGTTTAGAAAAAAAAAGATTTTAAGAATTTAAGTTTTTTTGGAAAATTGTAAAATTTTGGTTGTAAAAATTAAAAATTTTTGAAAATAAAGTTTATTTTTGGTAAGTTTATATATTTTTACTTATAAATAGTTAATTTAAGCATTAATAACAGAATATTTGGTTTGAAACGTATAACTAAATTATCACAATGGCAGAATTTTATATATTAGTTCCTAAAATTTTAGACATTCAAATGGTTGATATACAAAAAAGGGTAATTTTATTTTAATAATTTTATTATGATTAAATGGACTGTATGACAGGTAAATAATGTGAAAATATGAGTTTGGTTTCATGTTTTTAAATCGGTAAACTGGTTGAGTTTAGAAAAAATAAAGATTTTTTAAATTTACGTTTTTTGAAAAATTGTAAAATTTTGGTTGTAAAAATTAAAAATTTTTGAAAATCAAGTTTATTTTTGGAAAGTCTATATATTTTTACATATAATTAGTTAATTTTAGCATTAATAACCGAATATTTGGTTTGAAATGTATAACTAAATTATCACAATTGCAGAATTTTATATATTAGTTCCTAAAATTTTAGACATTCAAATGGTTGATATACAAAAAAGGGTAATTTTATTTTGATAATTTTATTATGATTAAATGGACTGTATGACAGGTAAATAATGTGAAAATATGAGTTTAGTTTCATGTTTCTAAATCGTTAAACTGGTTGAGTTTAGAAAAAATAAAGATTTTTTAAATTTACGTTTTTTGGAAAATTGTAAAATTTTGGTTGTAAAAATTAAAAATTTTTGAAAATAAAGTTTATTTTTGGAAAGTTTATATATTTTTACTTATAAATAGTTAATTTTAGCATTAATAACAGAATATTTGGTTTGAAATGTATAACTAAATTATCACAATTGCAGAATTTTATATATTAGTTCCTAAAATTTTAGACATTCAAATGGTTGATATACAAAAAAGGGTAATTTTATTTTGATAATTTTATTATGATTAAATGGACTGTATGACAGGTAAATAATGTGAAAATATGAGTTTGGTTTCATGTTTCTAAATTGGTATACTGCTTGAGTTTAGAAAAAATAAAGATTTTAAGAATTTACGTTTTTTTGGAAAATTGTAAAATTTTAGTGGTAAAAATTAAAAATTTTTAAAAATAAAGTTCATTTTTGAAAAGTTTATTTATTTTTACTTATAAATAGTTAATTTTAGCATTATTAACAGAATATTTGGCTTGAAATCCATGACTAAATTATCGCAATTCCGCAATGGTTTATTTTTGCTTCTAAAATTTTAGGCACTTAAATGATTGGTTCTCAAAAAAGGGTACTTTTTTTTCTTTATTTTTTTACAGTTAAAAGGTCTACATAGGGGTTAAATAATAACAAAGGGGCAGCGCGGTCTGAATATTTTGAAGTGGTAACTTGGTTGATTTTCAAAACCAAAAAAAATTCAAAAATTTTTATTTTTTTGAAAAATTGTAAAATTTCATGTTTAAAAATTAAAAATTTAGCAAAATAATGTTGATTTTTGAAAAATTCAAACTATTTTACATAGGCAAGAACTAAATTCAACCACAAAACAAATTACCGTAGGTTTTTATTGTCATTCAAAAAAATCAATTTTTTTCCAAAAAAAATTCTTAAAAAAGTCGAAGGCACCAACTTCAAGGGGGTACCACAGACACACGGGTTGATCAAATTCAGCTAAAATTGGTCTCATTGTCATTCACAACACCTGAAATATCACATATATTAATTTTAACAAAATCTAAGACTATCGATCTGACAGCTTGGAATGAGGGTCTCCAAAATACCAAATTATTACAGAACGCCACTCTTAATGCTCTTTTTTTAGGGCATATGCATGCTGGGCAGCTATACGTTTTGGCACCATTGACATACAGCAAAGCTAAGTACTTCTATGGATTGTATGAGGAGTTGTTTGGTACCAAGATTTATGTGACTTCCGGTGTTTTTTATTGGGGAGTCCCGATGAAAATGTTTGGATATGCAGAAATACCTATTATAACTTTATCAAATAAAGACTAGGGATAATTTTACTAAATTTTTGTGAAATAATTTTGTTTTGTTGTGAGTCAAATTGCCGTTTTTTTAGTATCCTTAAGACAGCTTTTTAAACTAAGTCAACATTATATTTTAAAAGAAGTTTTATTTTTGTTTGTGATAATTTAGTTTTTTAACTGGTGTTTCGTGTTGTTTTTTCTTGCCGCATTTTGTTTTTGTTTTAGTGTCATATTTTGCGCAATTGGCTGCACTAAACCGAGCCGGTGATTCTAAAAATCAATAATAAAAAAGACAAACATGTAATCGGAAAATCATACACAAAAGTTAACCGAAGAACGATTTAGGGTTTCATTTCTTATTTTATTAATATTTAAGGTATAGAACCACGGTTAGATTTTAACGGCAGTAATTAATTTTTACTAAATTAGTTTGACGTGCTGATTCAATTTTCAAAATCCTTTTTAAAAGTTTGTGGAAATAGTTAGATACAAGTCTAAACAATACTTTGAATCGTATTTAATAAAAAAAAATCATTAGCCGCACTCATAAAGCGCGATTAACCAAGGATTAACCAACGATTATTGATTGGCTTTTGCATTGGCTCATATAATATAATATAAATTGATAAAAGACTCAATTCCTTTAAATAATGATTAATAATGTACAATAAACTCATAACATAATCAAACATATATAGGAATTAAATTTTTATCAATTTAAATTAATAATGTGAACTAATCGAAATAAAATTCGTCTTTTTTAATTTTTTTTTATTTCGAAAGAAATTAACAATATGATCATATATTTAACTTTTTTCAAATATTCTTAAAATTTGACAATTATTTATAAAAAAAATACTTTAGTTAAAACAGTATGCATACTTTTCAAGTCATAAAACATTACAAAAAGTCCAAAAACCTCGTTTAAAGTCAGCTTTTATCAGCTTTCTAATTAAATCCGATTCTCCTTGTCCATGAAAAAAAGACGTCCATACCTAATTTTTGGTTAATCGCGCTTTATGAGTGCGGCTACAGAATTTTTTTATTTGCATTTTTTTTAAATATCGATTTTTTAACTTTCTTAAAATTTTGAATTATGTTTTACTCCAAACCATATCTAAAAGTTATCCCCTATTTTTTTACTTTCTATAAATTTGCAGCAAAAACTGAAAGAAATCAAATGTTTTAAATGGCCAAAAACTGTGTTTTTTTAGCTTTAAATTCATCAAAATATCAAAATAGAACAACCGGTAAACAATCAAATTATTACCGTTAGATAGAGTAGTGCATTTAATTTCGGCACTTTTCCAAATTGGGCATTTTTGATTTTGGACTATATCTTTGGCAATTCTGGACGGAATACGACGTTTGATAGCTCAAATGAGAATTAATTATATTATGTAGATGACTGTCGTGAGCTTTTTATTTGTTATGTTATGATATTTTCTTGTGAAATTGTGTGATTTATAAAAAATAAAATTGTTACTCGTTTTCGGAACATGGGCATTTCATGATTACGCAATAAATTTATTTAAAAATTAAACTGTCGTGGTAAAATTTAGTCTATTTTACGAATTTTTACTCCCCATAGTTCTACGTTGCGTCTGTGGTGAGCAATCGTTATTAAATAAAATAGTGTAATTTCGGCACACATATTGCTGTAGGTAAAAACGGGTTGAATTAAGTGGTCGGGTGTTAAATTGCAGTTGTAAATAGTTAAAAGACAACTTTGATATGTGTAGGGGTCATAACACTGCGCTTAAACTCGATTAAGAGGGGGTCCTTTTAAAAGACCGAAATTAAATGCACTTTTTTTCTTAAATTTTGCTCATTTTAAGACCATTTGGCATTTTAGTTGTAAATTTTTTCCAGTTACAGGTTGAACAACAAGTAGAAGCTTATATTAAAGAAAACTGTTTGGAGATAATGATAGGCTTTTAATTTTTGAAAATGATGATTTTTTGACTGAGAAACAATCGATTGTTTGCAAAGTGCCGAAATTAAATGCACACATTTAATTTCGGCAGTTTTCCATTTTTTTAGAAACTGATTTAATTAAGTAAAAAACCTACTTTCGTACAGTGAAACTTTTGTGACGCAACGCAGTATCGTGAAAACTTCAAAATGAGCTATCAAACATAAAAATCGGGTCACACAGTGAAAAGTTACATCGGAAAAACAAAAAAGTGCCGAAATTAAATGCACTACCCTACATCATAATCGAAGCTTTCGATACCTGTATTTACTTTATTAAAAAATAAAAAAAGGTTCTGGTGAGGACAGTGGAAAGTTTTTTTCGTATGAAAAATCAAAAAATAGCAAACTAAAAATGACTAATACTAATCCGCACCTCATGTTTATTTGTCAGCACCAAATTCCGTTATATATTTCTATACTTATTAAACTGATTAAGTGGTAAAACCAAATTATTATTTTGCTTTACATTGTGAGTATATTTTTAGAGATATATTTTGTAAAATGTCTCAACCTGTAATGAGATTAAAACGTTTTTATGAAACTGAAAAGTAGAAAATTCTTGAGTATCTAGGGTCAGGGGAGCAAGGTGACATGGGCTGGTAACCATGACGTGGGCATAGGGAGGAAGAGGTTGAGGCTGGGGGTTAAACCTCCCCCTCCCACTCAGAAGTGTGGGAGGAGGTTAACCCCCTCTCTCAATTTCGGAAAAATGAAGAGAAAATGTTTTTTTAAATGAGCTCTAAGTGCATCGAAACTTAAATTTTGAGGTCAAAATATGTGTTTTTAAGCAAAAAAAAATTTTAAAATGCTATATTTTTTTTTCAAAATTTTAAAAAAAACCTATATGGGTAAAATGCACCCAAAAAAAACTATAGGTGCCTTAGACTGAAACTCTGTTTATACATGAAGTATGCAATACACCATAGTCAAGTGTCACCATAATGGTAATTACTGTCTCCTATCTATTTTGGTAGCTATGCAGATAAGGCGATCAAAACGCGCGAAATTTCGATCGGTTGTTCTGCATATTACGAAAGATAAGTAGGAGAAACGGTAAGTACTGTCCATTACGGGAGACACTTATGTATGTTCCATATTTTAAATGTAAAAACCGAGTTCCAGTGCAAGGTGCCTTGTATGGGTACAATGTGTGTCTGAAATTTTAACCCCCTCCCCCTAAATCCGGGTAACTCCCCTTCTACTCCGGAAACCAACTTGCCCGTGTATGTTGGTATGGTAACCACAGGTGAGCATAAGGAGAGGGAGGGCTGTGTGTGTATCCAGCCGTCCCCTCATAGCTTCAAAACTTCAGGAACTTTCCCCCTAAACCACGGCTCACCTCTCCCGTTTTTTTTTATTTTGACACCTTCCTTCTCCTTTAGAATTTTTTAATGAACCCCCTCCCCTCCACTCCACCATAGGTAGGCAGCTTCCGGGATTCGGGGTGCATACTGGAAATTTTTTTTGCCCGATTTGGAGAAGAGTATGTCTTACCTCTAAGGCGCTGCCGATACACGTTTTAATATTAGAAGGACCTTCCAACTTTTAGGGGAGGAGATGGCAGTTAAAGGTGCGGCACGTGGTACGAAATGTTTTGTTTAAAATTTTGATGTTTTTGTGAAATTTTCGCTACCGCCAATTGTCCACAAATTTTTTTATTAAAGTATCTCTATTGGTCAGGAGATGTATAACACCAAATGGCGTTTTTTCTTTTTTTGATAATTCTGTATTTAAAAGATTACTCAATGGACATAACAATATAATTTACAAAATATGCACTCAAAACAAACGGCTACTTTCTACTCTAATTTGATACCTTGCTTGTTAAGTTTGGTAAAGTATTTGTCGAAATATTGCGTTTCCCGTACAAAAAACCCTCGATTATTTCCCTCCAAACCCAGAATCTAAAAGGAAATCAAATGTTGAACAATTTTCATGCTAAACCCATCCCCCACAAAAGACTACAGGGGAGAGTACCTGCCCTCTGGATCCCTTCTAGCTTTAAAAGATTTGGAGCTGTTATTAATTTTTAAAAATCTCATATATCATAGTAAAGAGAAAAGAGTCCCTTCCCTCACCCCACTTAATAACCGTGTTTTATTTATTACATGTAAAAACGTTTAGCAGATGATTAATAAAAATTTTAGAAGCAAACATAAATATAAATATGTCTAATAAGGGTGGGGACGGCTGTGCACTAGGAGCATAAGTGGGCAACATCTGCTCCCGGATTTTGAGGGGTGCTATACCGCAACCCCCATTTGGGATTGTGCCAAAATTTTTTGTAGGGGTATAAGGTGGTGAATTTGATTTTGACACTTTTTCTAATTGCCCACCCTTGATTTTGGATTATATATTTGGCAATTCTGGACAAAATCCGCCTTGATGGCTGAATAGGAGTTCATTCTCTGTAAATGATGTCATGATTTTTATTTGTTTATGTTATGATCTTCTTTATAAAATTGGTTCTGAATAAATTGTTCTGGTTTTTGGAACATGGGGCATTTTGGCATTGCCAATAGATATGGTTAAAGATAGATTGTATTTTTATGGTAGAATACATTTACAAATTTTGCCATAGTTCTTTCCTTGTAGACAATCGTTATCAAATCAGAATAGTGTAATTTAGGCACACATATTGCTGTAGGTAAAAACAGGTTTAATTAAGTGGTCGGTGTTAAATTGTAGTTGTAAAGACAACGTTGAAATGTGTAGGGGTCATGATAGCACTGCACTTAAACTCGATTAAGGGGGTCCTTTTAAAAAGTGCCGAAGTTAAATGCACTTTTTTCCCAAATTTTGCTCATTTTGATACCATTTGGCATTTTAGCTGTAATTAAGTAAAAAAACTACTTTCGTACAGTAAAACTTTTGTGACGCAACTCAGTATCGTGAAAGCTTCAAAATGAGCTGAACAAACATGAAAATCAAACATGAAAATCAGGCCATACAGTGAAAAGTTACATCGGAAAAACTAAAAAGTGCCGAAATTAAATGCACTACCCTACCCCAAATACACTATTTTTAGCGTTTTTAGTACTTGGATCTCCTCAGATCTTCAGGGGGGTGTGCGGGGTACCCTCAAATTTTAGGAAGGTTGTCGGCAGTAACCCCCCTGCCCACCTATAGGTGGAAGTGGAATCAGTTTGGTTTTCCAGTTAAATCTCGCTTTCTGCGTTTTTTTTTTAATCTACTGCCAAGCGTACAATCGTACGTTCAATTTTGTTGTCCTTTGCAAAACGTAGCGTGAAATACATTAGATTGTAATTACTGTTGTCCGTTTAGAAATACAACTAAAGCAGTAAAGTTCTGTATTGTGGTTAAAACGAAAATTATAAAACAAAAAAATTTGGGTGCGCGTTTTCAATTACACACTGTACGCATATAGACAGTATGATAGTTCTCATGTACCGTCATTCACAGTGATAATTCACCTTGTCGCGCTTTCTTGCCATTCATGGATGGTTATTATTTTATAGTGGTATTTAACTTCAGACCTGTGTACCTCACAAAAGAATAAATGGATAAAAAAGTGGAGAAACAGAAACAAAATTGATGTAAAAATAGGTCTTAAAATGCGTTAAAATAGGCTAAAAACTGCAAATAGCAAAACTGCGAAAAGGAATAGGCACCTTGCACTGAAATTTAAAATAAACATAAGATATAGAACACACAAACATTGCTGCCTGTACGGAAAATACCGTAATCATGCAAATGTTTTTTTTAAAAAAGTCGAAACCCTGGGGTGTTTAATATGACATCACACTGATTATGTATGTTGATTTATATTAGAAATTGTCTGTTTTAAAACGTAATTAAGATTTGCATGCAATAAAAAAAATATATGGCTACAGATGTTATAATAAGCGGGTTATTTCCCGTCAATGCCGCCACTAATCAGTAATCAGGAAACATTTGCATGATTAAGGTATTTTCCGTACTATGTGTTCTATATCTTTATGTTTATTTTAAGTTTCAGTGCAAGGTGCCTATAAAAAATAGGGCCATGGTTTTTTAGTATATTTTTTATTAGCCACTAATTAAGGGGGGAATTTGTGAACCATGCGCAGGTCTTCATTCGTTTTTTTTTTCCGAAATGTTTACCTATATTTTAAACTTTATTTCTGTTTGTTATATAATTTTCGTTACTAGATTCTTATTTGGGGCTTGAAATACTGGAGACGTAAAGTGCACGACGTCTATGCAAAAGTGTGCGTGTGTGAGAGATTAATAAACGATTATTATTTTTGTTGTTCTTATTTATTTGGTGTTGGTAGAACCGACTTGATCTTGACTATTTTTGTGCTTTAATAAAGTTTTGTTTAGAATTAAAAAAACATTGGCAAAAATAAATCGAACAATTTAAAAATTTTTTGTTTATTTTGTTAGTAAAGTTTGTTAATTTATTAATTATATTTTTATAAACTTTATTAACAATTAATTTTCTATGCATGGTAAATCAGCGTCTTCCCAATATTCATTGCTTATAGTTGACTTGAGTCCTGAGAAGAAAAGGGCAGCCATGGCCGCCCCGTGTTCAGCCAACTGTTTACTTTTTTCCCAGAACGTTGAGCTGAATTTTTTTCCGTTTATAGTTACCATGGACCGAAACTTTTTATCTAAACTTCTTTGCACTGTCGTGTATATTGGTTTTTCGAGCAGCTTTCTTCGTGACCAATTGAACAGTTCATATTTTGGAGTTCGCGAAACCAGAATATTCCTAAATTTAATGAGTTAGTTTTAATAGTTTAAATAAAACAAAAATTTAATTAATCATTTGAGATTTTTCATCCAAAAAGCGCAAATCTGCAGAAGGGGTTCCTTACCACCGCCGGTCAATGTTAAACTTCATGCGCATCGGAAGGGAAACGCGATTTTAACACAGAGCAGCACTCGGGCAAGAATCCCAAAAGGTTTATAAATAAATAAATTATATTCCGCAACCCACCACACACTCATCCCACCCCAACTCCCTATGATGTTCATGTAGATAAAGCAGTAAGACTTCTAATTTATATTTCGTGGATTGATTTATTTAAACAAAAAACTTTTCTTACGACGAAAACATAAATGTTGCTTTTCGACACACTGGCGAGCTTTAATTTGGTTAAATATTTTAATTCAGCGAATGTGCACAGTAATATCAAAAATAAATAATATACCGAAAAATGTAAAACTCTTATATAAAAAAGTAAGTCAAAGTAGGCCATTATAATGAGCCTCTCCATTTAAATGGCACCCTCCATTATAATGGTATAGTAGTCATTTTGATTCGGCGAGTTAAAATGGAGAAGAAGGCATTATAATAGCCATTTATTGATTTAATTTCACTTCATATACAAACCTGTGCACGGTCTGGAAATGCCCCCAGCTTTATTAGAGGATTTGCCCCCCCGTTTTATTGCCCTCGCCAAAAAGTGAAAAATACCTAAAAATTATGACGCAATTTTTAACCTATGATGACGTCATCATCGCAATTTTTTGCAGTTTTTAGCCTATTTTATTGTATTTTAAGCTATTTTAGACCTATTTTTAGCTTTTTTTGTCCCGTTTTTCCCTTTTTTTTCGCTTTTTTTTTCTTTCCTGCTTGCCCCCCCCGTTTCAAAAAAGTTGCCCCCCCCGTTTTGGAATTGCCTCCCCCAATAAAACCAGGGGGCAGAGCACAGGTCTGCACATATACTCACAATAGTGTAATATTGTCCGGGCCGCACGAGTTTTCCCGTGTTGTTTATTACTGTCCAACACGGTAAAACTCATGCGGCCTGGACAGTATTACTTGTGAGTATGAAGTAAAATTAAATCAATAAATGGCTATTATAATGGCTTCTTCTCCATTTAAATTCGCCGAATTAAAATGACTACTATGCCATTATAATGGAGGGTGCCATTTAAATGGAGAGGCTCATTATAATGGCCTACTTTTCCGAATTTTTTTATATAGGAGTTGCAGATTTTTCGGTATATTTTTGATATTACTAACTTACAACAACTTACTTTGAGACAGCGACATGCAATGTCTGAACGTTTGGGTCGTTGAAAGCATTATCTTTTTCATCACAAATATTCTCTGTTTTATTTCTTCTCGCGATTTCCCTTTGCTTGGTTTTTAAGTTTACAAAAATATCGTCCATGTCCCATATTTTGCATATTTGACGCACACTATACGCACTTAAAAGAGCTTGCCCTTTTTCTGTTGTTGTTTGTTCTTCGCCAAGAAAACGTTGAAGAGCATATTTTACATTTTGAGGTGTACTTTCGTATTCCACAGACTAAAAGTTTGTTGATTATGGTACTATCAAAAATATATAATATAGCCAGTGGCGTGCCCAGGGAGGGGGGGTTTGGGCGGCGGAGCCCCCACCCCCGAAATCCGGCAAAGCCGGATTTTTTCGTAAGTGCGGACCCTTACGTTTTTAGAATTTTGGGAGAATTTTTTTTCTTTAATATTAATACAGAAACCGTCTTGATGCCTTCCAAAAGCATAATATTAATAGTCAAAAAGCCAAATTTTCCCAGCTTCGCGGGTAGTTTATATTGGTCATTTATCTTAGTTTTTCAATTTCAAATCGAGTTTACCGTTCAATAGTTAAGACGTACATGTTAAATAAAACCACTATAAACACCATTAACCTCTTATTAACGTTTTAAACATATAATTTATAAGGATAAAAAACCTTAAATTTTGTAATAAGTATCATCCTACAAAGTCTAAAACAATACAATCAAAATTTTTCATCTACAATTTTTTCATTAACATAATAATACGCTAACATTAATAATAGCACGCTCTATCCACATCATAATACAAACTAAAAAAATTCTACCTTAAATATTCTGCAATTTAACACCAACGGAATCTCCAACAAACTACAAGAACTAACAAACTTTTTCGAAAAGCACAACAATCACATAGCCGCCATCCAGGAAACCAAATTCTCACCAAAATCCAAAGATCCAAAAATTCCCAAGTATACAACTATCAGAAAAGACAGAAATTCCAATGGAGGTGATCTACTCTTCTTTGTACACCATTTGATCAACTACAAAATTAACTCGGATACTCAACAGAATGATCTACATGCAGAAATGCATGGCATCCACATTCACTTCAACAATACTGACCTCTCAATCACCAACCTATACATTCCACCGTCCAGCTCCTGCACCACCAATTGCCAGCCTAATATAGCCAATCTTTTAAACAATCAGGATAGTATCATTCGCGGAGATATCAATGCACGACGCTTCGCGTTGGATGGCGCCGCTGCGCGGCATAGGCGGCGGCTCTGCGCGCCACTTTTGTAGCACTTTTTTCTCAACTAAGACCGCCCCCCTCCCAAAATGAAATCCTGGCTTACGCACTGCGCATACCAGCCGGTCGTCCCAACAATTTTCAAGCCAACCTAACTCTAGAAACTATAAAGCTTATCAGAGACAACCTACGAAAAACTAACCCACTTTCAAACCAAATACAAGAGCTCAACCAAAAAATCCACAACAAAATCCGCACCAATGCTGCCAAAAAATGGCATTCATATCTGGACACTTTCAGCCATAAAACCAACTCCTCTACACTTTGGAAAACCATAAAGTCACTGGATAACAAACAATCACCCACCCCAAATTGAGCAATAAACTTCAATGGAAATTTAATCAATGACCCTCAATTACTAGCAAACAACTTCAATAAACAATTTACTCCAAACAAACCTTTCAAAACACTTAAAAAAAATCGAAAATTAATTAAAAACATTACAAAAATCAATCAAGAACCTAAAAATATCACAACCACAGAAGTGGAAAATGCCATAAAATCATCTAACAACTACAAAGCCTTTGGTCCAGACAATCTAACCATTTTTGATCTTAAAAACCTTGGTCCTCTTGGCATTCAATATCTAACTGATCTGTTCAAATTATTACTAAAAACAAATAGCATACCTACAATCTGGAAAACTGCAACCATAATACCACTCATCAAACCTGGAAAGGATCTCCTCATCTCTACTTCTTACAGACCAATTTCACTTCTCTGCCCAGCTTTAAAAGTTTTTGAAAAAATAATCCAGCCGATCCTTCTCCAACATCTACAACACCACCCAGATCAGCACAGCTTCAAACCCAAACACTCAACAACTAATGCTCTCTTTCAACTTACTAACGAAATAGCAACCAGTTTCAACCAAAAAGCTCCTCCCAAACAAACAATAGAAGCAGCCTTAAACCTTACAAAGGCCTTTGACACCATCAACATAGAAATTTTAATCAGCAAGATAGTAAACAGCACACTTCCAGCCTATCTAATCAGATGGCTAAGTGGTTATCTCAGAGGCAGAATCAACAAAACTTCTTTCAGAGACTCGATCTCCAAACCCAGGATAGTACAAACAGGCGTGCCTCAAGGCTCAGTCATTTCACGAACTCTCTTTAACTTCTACAAATCAGACATACCACTTGCCGGCGTCAAAATCGTCTCCTACGCTGACAACACCACAGTCTACTCCACTGGAAACAAGAGAGCACATATGGAAACAAATCACATCAACTATCTCAACACTCTAAATCAATACCTGGATCTCAACCACCTCAAATTATCTACAGAAAAATCAACAGTTACACTTTTCTCTCCATCCTCACAAGAATACAACTACTATCCAAAAGTGACCATACAAAACCAACTTTTAGCACTCAGCAAAAACCCCAAAATCCTAGGTGTCACTTTTGATCCAAAACTAACCTTCAACAACGACATCACCACCATCAACAACAAGGCATCTAGGCGCAATAGACTAGTTTGGAATAAGCGTCTTTTACTGTAAGAGAGAGGGTACAAAAAGAAAAAATAAAATTTGAAAAAATCTTAGCTTTCTTAGTTTCTTAAGTTTAAACCTATACTTCATAAAAATTGCTACATGATGATATGTTTCACTACATTGAAGTGCTGTAATATAAATAAATAAATTTTTGTTTTTTAATTAAACGTCACAATAGTTTAAAATCCCACTAAAATAGTATTATCCTGAACAGTGATTTTGAATTAGTAAAAATAAAGATGAAATTTGTGCTTTTAAACTAATTTTAAACCTATATAGTTTTTTTTAATGTTTTGCTTGTAAAACTATTCAAAACTTAAAAATTAATTTTAAAAAGTCCATTCCAAACTTTTAAATTAAGCATTTTCTGTAATTAAAACATTAAAAAACTGGAAAACAAGCGCGCCAGCAGCGCCGTATCTATGAAGCGGCAAAAAACTAAAAATCCCCAAAAACTGCTTTTGCAATATTTAAAAAGTATTTAAGAAATTTTGAAGAGAAGAGGTCGAGATTTTAAACCAATAAATATTTGAAATATTTTAAACCGTAAAATGTACTAGTCGATCGCTGTTTCTCAATTTTCCCTCTACATATGATTGGCGCTAGTAGTTATGTACCCTCTTCCTAACACTAAAAAACCCTTATTCCGAACTAGTCTATACATCCTCAAAGCCCTAGCTGGGACCAGCTGGGGACAACAAAAAGAAACAATAGTAGCCTCATACAAAGCTATAGGGCGACCCATCCTCAACTATAGAACACCAATATGGTCACCAAACCTCTCTAAATCCCATTATCAGAAACTCCAATCAAGAAAAAACTCAGTCCTCAGAATAGCGACTGGGTGTCACAAAATGGCTTCACTAGATCATCTCCATCAAGAAACTAAAATACTACCAATTGAAAACCACATTTCTCTCCTTGCATTGCAACACAATTTTTTGCCAAGATTATGCAACAGACTCACCCATCCTACAAAATCACAGCAAACAAATTTAAGCCAACAGAAATGAAATACACCCTCCAATCAAAATAGGGTCCAATAGCAGAAAGTTTCTTCAACCAAATTCTCACCAAAACAAACTATCCAGGCTAACATTCACACCTATTTTGTAAAAGAATCTTATCTCAATTCCAACCTAATCCTCTACTAAAAAGCAAACCCCATGAAATACACCAAAGTGAACAACACTTTCCAAGAAAATGAAGAACACTCCTGTCACAAGTCACAACTAAGATCCGGATTTTGTCATCAGGTAAATTCACATACAAATCAAGAATAATCTCTCTAATTAAAAAAGAATGTCCAAAATGCAACCAGAAACCTCATGATGTCCACCACCTTTTCAACTGCACCAAAAATTCTACCAAATTAAAAGTAGAATACCTATGGCTTCAACCCGCAAAGGCAGCAGCATTTCTGGAGGAAATTACCTGAGAAAAAATTGGTTATGCTAAAAAACGGGGATCCACTGTAACCATGGGGTGTGTTTACCCTCTAAATATGTGAAGGTTTTATTAACTTGTATTTGAAACAATTACACACCTGAGCACTGCCCCCCGGGTTTTATTGGGGGGAGGGCAATTCCAAAAGGGGGGAAGGCAGGTTGGGCCAACTTTTTTGAAACGGGGGGGGGGCAAGCAGGGGAGAAAGAAAAAAAGGACAAAAAAGAAGGAAAAAACAAGAAAAGGTAAAAATAGGTCTAAAATGGCTTCAAATGCATTGAAATAAGCTAAAAACTGCAAAAATTTCGCCATTTCGTCATTATAGGTTAAAAATGGCGCCATAATTTTTAGGTACTTTTTCATTTTTGGCGGGGGGGGGAAATACAATGGCGGGTGGTGGCAAATTCTCCAATAAAGAGGGGGAATTTCCAGACCTTGCACAGGTCTGCATGCATAAATTAATAAAAAATAAATTATTTGAATTGAAACAAAGAATTCCTAAAAAATGTTATAAAAAAATAAAACAAAGAGTTTTCAACATCATGGTGACGTAAAACGTAGGGAATACCTGTTTAGTGGACTGGCCTGTTTTTTTATATTTAAAACATTTTATCAAAAATAAAATTCAAAATCGTACGTATTTAAGATAATTACGAATAATCGTTTCTTTGGACTCCAATTTTTTGCTGAAAATGGATGGGTTCTTGCTAGCCGCTCTAGCTAACATTACACTGTTGCATCCAGTTTCTTCTTTAAATTTAGCAATGTCATTGTAACATTTTATTTCCCCAGAGCCGCCACTATAATAAAAAAACACACATATTGATTGGTTTAAAATATTTTAAACATCATCCTCTTTTAAAAAAAGTTATAATTGAAGGATTACAATAAAACTTCAAAATGTAAAGATAGTTCTTAAAAAATTTGTATTTTTATAGGGCAGAAACGGGTTGACCGCATATTTAATTTGATATTAATAAAACGAGGCTGAATAAAACACAAAAAAATACCCAAAATTTTTTTTGAAGAATTATTTTTGAGAAAAAAATCAAAAGGTAAATAATTAAAGTTAAAAAATAAATAGATTAAAAGAATAAATGCACTAAAGAATAAATTAAAATAATAATTCATGAATTAATTAAAAAAACGTCTTTTGCCAGTAACCAGAGTTTCGTTTCCATCTGACACGCTTCTCGCCTTGTTCACTCCCTCTTCCCACTCTTGGAGGAGATCAGCATCCGCTGCAAGGTTTGCCAAAAGGTCCTCTGGTACCAAGGTCGTGTTAATGTGTGTCCATATGAAAAGATGTTGTGTTGTGTATTGTTGGTGTTTGTTAGTTTGGTGATGTGTATTGTGTCTGTGTGGGATTGATTTTGTGTAGGTAAGAGTAGAAGAAAGGAGATTTTTCCGCCCTGAGTTGGGCGAGGGTTCTCCTGACCCCGCGAGAAAGATTTTCTGCCTTGATGCTTATTGCTGGTGGTTTTGTTTGAAGTATTGGATTTATTGGAGTGTTGTTAATGTGGTTTGTGACTGTGTTTGTGTGGATTTGTTGTTTTAGTGCTTTGTAAGTTTTGTTCTGTATGTCTGTTGGAATGTTTGTTATATAGTTGTTGTTGTGAAATATTGTTTGCTTTTTGAACCTGCTGGGTGCAGGTTGTTGTGTTAAGTAGTTGAGTGGATTGTTTGTGTACAAGGCTGCCAATTTTGCTTGTTTTGCGTGGAGTTGAATGTGTGTTGCCATTGGGAGGATTTTAGCCTCTTTATGTTTGATGTGTGTGTTTGTGTCTGTGGTGTGCCCTGTTGCGACCCTGAGAGCAGTGTTTTGTATTGTTTGCAGTTTGTTAATTTGTCTCTTTGATGTTGTGGGGCCCCAGACTGTGTTGGCATACTTGATTATTGGTTTTGTGATTGCTTGGAGTGATTGCCTTGTATGTGTGAATAAGTGTTTCTTTTGGTTTACCCCACAATGTTGCTGTGAGTGCATTTATGACTTTGAGTGTTTTGCGTGTTTTGCTGTGTGTATTTGCGATGTGTGTGTTGAATGTGAGCTTCCTTTATGTTACTGTTAAAAAATTGAAACGCTGAGTGGAAGAGATATTTTGTTACTCAGCTTATTGTTTTTTTTTACCATAAAATAAAAGGGTCAAATTGGGAAAAAATGGAAGAATTATTAATGGGTTCATGAATTATTATTCTGTTTATTCTATGGGGCATTGAATTTTTATTATTATAGTTTATACTTGTTTTTTTGTTGAAAAATTATTTCTTCTTAGAAACTCTTTGGTAATTTTAGATGTCTGTTTTTATGCCATTTCCCCTTAGTATCATAGGTGGACAAGGGGATTATACCCCCAAAAATCTTGATTCCTGCCACACGCCTCCCCCTAAAATTTTGGGGTACCCCGGACACCCCTTTAAATTTGGAAGGTCTCACACCCACTACTAAAAACGCTAAAAATAAGGTATTTGGGTTATATCCCAAAAACTTTTGAAACATTCCCCCCAAAAAAAATTCTGATTACTGCCGACACCCCTCTAAAATCTTGGGAGACCCTGGACACCCCCCATTTCACCCCCATGGTTGAAAACGCTTCTTCCAACATCAATAACGATGTTGGCAACAATTACACCTCCATGGTTAAACTTTAACCATGGAGGTGTCTTTAACTTAAAGACACTTCGTCCAACATCAATAACGATGTTGGCAATAATGCTAGAGTTTTCACTGCGCGCAGTGTTCACGCATTCCACTGAGGTCTTCGTTTAAAGGGTTTTAATAAATAGCCTACGATTGATGTTATGTATTTAACGTCGTAAGAGCAGCATAGGTTTTTTGCTAACCTAGCGGTACTTACTCCACACAGACAGTCCTCAGACCTTATTATCTTTGTTTCCAGAAAAACCAAGGTTTTGAAGTACTATGCGTCGTGGCTGCGGCAAAATGAGCCACAATTGGTAGAAAATATAATGCAACTGTGACTCATTTCACATTTCTAATAGCACTATATTGCCTACGGAATGAGTCACAGTCGCGTGTATTTTATAATTAATGTGGCTTATTTTGCGGTAGTAACGACGTATGGAACTAAATTTTTGTCAAATTGTTTGCTAGATGCAACGCGTTGCCGACGTCATATATCTCTCTAGCCTCAAAATTCTGCCCTCCTCTTCTCCCCCCAATTTTCCAAATTTTTAATACCCCCCCCCCAGAATTTCAAATTTAAACCCTTTCCCACTCTTTACCTTTTGAAAAAATGTTGGGTATAATTTAAATTTTAAATTTTCTTCAAAAATCATTAATTTTGAACATAAAAAATTCATAATTTTACCATTTTGTTATACCTGAATAGCCCATTATTTATTCAATGCAATTTATATAATTGATATTATCCTATAAAAAGAAGATTCTGCTTCAGTTATCTGACGACTTAGAAAGCTTAGAAAGCTGGGAAAGGTCGGACCTCCCTCTTAGCTGTGGGAAAGTGCTCACCTATAAGTCCTTCTTACTATTAAATTACATTCTTTACGGTTATTAGTCAGAAGCTCAATAATAGTTCAAAAGCTATGAAATTTAGTTAAAAATGAAGCAACAATTTAAGTGTAATCTAAGTATCCAAACAAAAGCAATCAATAAAATTTTGCTGGGTTAAAAATTTTGCTATATATTAACTAGTGATGTGCCCTGGAGCAGAGTTCCGCTTTTAGGAGCTCCGAAGCAACCCTCGGAGCTCTGCCCTATTTTAGTACTAAATTCATGAATAATTAAAGAGTGATGCGGGGCTCTCTCTCTAACCGTGGGGTCCCAGCTCCTCGGCATATTGGATTTCATTCTAATGTGCAGGGGATTAAGCTGGCCTCTTCTATGTCGCGAGAATAGAGGAGGTTCTCGCCCTGAGCCCCGTCACCCCTGCATCAGTAGTTTCTTGCGTATGCCTTAGGGTGCACTGATCAGAAGCCAAGGAAACACACGGGCCACATCTATTTTATAGGATCCAGTTTCACTTCAGAGCTACTGACATGAAGAAGGACAACATTTAGTCATGTGGTACAAGATTTTTAATGCAGTGTTAAGGAATTTCAATGGAAATTATTCTCAAGTAGGACAGTAGAATGAAGTCAATAATTGTATTCAAGAAAATATCCCATTCAACTAATGAGTACAAAAAGGAAAAAAAATCAACAATCAAATTAAAACAATCAAAGAAATCTTATCATTTATAGCTTTCATGGTGTAATTAATTTAATCTTTTCATTTCAATAAAGAACATTTTCTCCCTATAAACAACATCTCAATTTGAAGTTTCAATCAAAGTACTACAACAACTACACTTGGGGGGTTTCTCAAAGGATACAGCGCCAAGAACCTTTAACTCAAAAGCGAAGTGTAAAAAAATTATCAAATAACAATTTATTAAAATCACCAATACTAATCAAGGAAATTATATCACTTGTAGCTTTCACAATGAATTAAATCAATTCAATCCTTTCATTTTAATAAAGCACATTATTTTTTTCAGTAAAAGAGATCTCAATTTGAAGTTTCAATGAAAGAACTACCACAAGAATACTTGGGTTTCTGAAGATTTATCACTTGATTATCAAAAGATAAAGAGCCAAGAAACTTTAACTTGAAACGAATGCAAAAAATTATTAAATATCAATTCATAGAAATCACCAATACTAATGGTTTGAATTCCAATCAATGTGGAAATAATCACACAAAATATAAAATGGGACAACGTTTATTATATTTTTTTCTTTTGGGTTTTTTTTCTCAAAAACTTTAACATGTTTTATACTTTTAAACCATTTTTTAAAAATAATCTAAACCTCTTACTGTATCCAACATAACGTATGTAAAAAATTTGTCACCGTTTTGCTTTTTTTTAGGGACCAGCACTGGCAAACTGGAAAGAAGAAAGAAATCTTATCTTTAAAATCCATTATCTTTAAAATAAGTAGTGTGGTGTGTGTTATGTTCGCGTGCATGCGTGTGTCGTGTTTGTGTGCGCGTGCGTGTGTGTGTGCGCAGTGTATGCATGCATTATTTTGTGTTACGTACATACATTTGTGTGTGTGCATGTGGTTGTGTGGGTGCGCTTTTGTGTGTCTGTATATGCGCGTGTGTGTGTGTTTTTCTGTTATATACATCCACCTGTGCGTGTGTGCGCGCATGTGGCTGCGCGCGTGCGCATGTGTGTTTGTGCGGTGTGTGTATGTGTGTGTGTGTGTGTCCGCATGTGCATTCAAGCTTGCATAATCAATTTTTAGCGAAAATTAGACAACAATATATCCAATGAATATCTAAATATCCAATAGAAACCTTTACCATATTTTAAAAAGAAAAGATATTTTATACTAGTGGTTCCTCAAGGTATGTTTGACCGGGAGAGAATGCTTCAATGAAACTTATTTCTTATTCAACACCAGAACAACGTCAAAAGTTATTATTTTATCAAGCAATTAAATATGGATTTTTAAAAGTTCCTTACATCCTGCATTTTAAAATTTAATATTACATGGCTATTTTGAATTCTCTTCATTGTCAATAGCTTGGGTGATTCATAAAATAGTTGTGGTAAATCCTGGGCCTCCAGGTAAGCGCCTTTAGCTGTAAGCGTGTCTCCAGGTGGATCTTGTTATACCTCAATGTTTCTAACATAAATCATTGTATTGCAAAGCATATTTCTATTGTTTTAATATAAATCTAATTAAAATTAAAAGTATAGACTAGTTTGGAATAAAGGTTTTTTAGTGTTAGGAAGAGGGTACAATAACTACTCGCGCCAATCATATGTAGAGGGAAAATTGAGAAACAGCGAGCGACTAGTACATTTTACGGTTTAAAAAATTTTTAAATATTTATTGGTTCAAAATCTCGACCCCTTCTCTTCAAAATTTCTTAAATACTTTTTAAATATTGCAAAAGCAAGAAGCAGTTTTTGGGGATTTTTAGTTTTTTGCCGCTTCGTAAGGACGGCGCTGCTGGGGCGCTTGATTTCCAGTTTTTTAATGTTTCAATTACAGAAAATGGTTAATTTAAAAGTTTGGAATGGACATTTTAAAATTAATTTTTAAATTTAGAATAGTTTCACAAGCAAAACATTAAAAAAACCTATGTAGGTTTAAAATTAGTTTAAAAGCACAAATTTCATCTTTATTTTTACTAATTCGAAATCAGGGACGTAGCCAGGGGGGGGCGGGGGGGCGGCCGCCCTCCCCCCGAAACGGTCGGACAGGAGGAAAAATAAGGATAGTGGTTGGGCGGGGGGGGGGGCGGCCACACCCCCCCCCCGAATTGGTCGCCCGATAGTAAAATTTGGGGGTTTTCAGAGGCTAAAAATTCAAAATTTTCTAGCGCCTCGCTAATCGCTTGGCGCCAAACTTTAAAATAATTTTAGTACCCCCAATGGACCCCCAAAAACCAAAAATTTGTTCCGCTTCGCTTCGCTCAGCGGTCACTTTCTATAGTATACATACATATATATCTTGTTATTTATGTTGCCTGATGCTAATGTTATTCCAAAGTTAGTACAATAATTTTTATAAGTAATAAGTACTACACAGAAAGCAAAACAAACAATCATATTGGTTGATTTATGTACCTCTCCCCTCCTAAATTTTCCTGCCGCTTATAGCATTGGCTCGGATTTTTTTCATATAGGTAGGTACCCTAGAAAACATGGAGCCGAGATGCTGCTTATGTGCTTTGGTTTACAATGTGGGTTTAGCCAAGGGGTCTGAAACTAACGTCTCTAAATTCCTTTTTTGTAAAATCCAGGCTCTGCCAATGTGTGCTTATGTAATTTTTAACTAAGAAAACATGTTTTTACCGCTAAAAACATTAGATAATAGGTTATTAGGCCAAAAACAGTGTATTATACAGCTTTATCTACGTTTATCCCTGCTTTTTTAACGTTTTCAAAAATTAAGGGGGGGGCTCCGCCCCCCCCCAAAAAAATTAGGGGGCTCCGCCCCCCCCCCCGAAAATTTTTTTTGTATTACAATCCGCCCCCCCCCAAAATGAAACTCTGGCTACGTCCCTGTTCGAAATCACTGTTCAGGAAAATACTATTTTAGTGGTGATTTCAAACTATTGTGACGTTTAATTAAAAAACAAAAATTTATTTAGCACAAACTGATATATTACAGCACTTCAACATAGTGAAACATATCATCGCCTAGCAATTTTTATGAAGTATAGGTTTAAACTTAAGAAACTAGGAAAGCTAAGATTTTTTCAAATTTTATTTTTTTCTTTTTGTACCCTCCGTCGTACAGTAAAAGACGCTTATTCTGATTTAGTCTATAACAACCTGCATTCAACAATTACAGACAGTTAATCGTTTACTCGACAACTGGGTGCACGATTAACTAAACTAAACTAAACTAAAGAGTGATGCCACATATTATTTGGTCAAATTTTTTCGCAAATTAAATTTTTTTAAAAAAAACTTATTAAAAACGCTAGAAAAAGTCTTAAAAATGCAAAAAGAGCAATTTTAACTGTATTTCAAGCTTAAATAAGCTTAAAATTCCTCATTTAGAGGGAACTCAGAAGCTCTGGAGCTCCGGAGAACTCTCCGCTTTAAATGGCCGGAGTTCCGGAGCATGATATTGGAAGGTTATAACATCACTAATATTAAAGCTGGTAATAAAATGTTTTGATAGAATAGAATAGAGAGCACGTTAAATATCTTTTCCGCCACCCGTATACTCTGAATTCTAGCACTCTGATCACGTGCAAACAAATATTTTTTTTTTTAATTAAACGTCACAATAGTTTGAAATCACCACTAAAATAGTATTTTCCTGAACAGTGATTTCGAACAGGGACGTAGCCAGAGTTTCATTTTGGGGAGGGGGCGGATTGTAATACAAAAAAAAATTTCGGGGGGGGGGGGCGGAGCCCCGAATTTTTTCGGGGGGGCGGAGCCCCCCCCCCCAAAAACTTTTTGAAAACGTTAAAAAAGCAGGGATAAACGTAGATAAAGCTGTATAATACACTGTTTTTGGCCTAATAACCTATTATCTAATGTTTTTAGCGGTAAAAACATGTTTTCCTAGTTAAAAATTACATAAGCACACATTGGCAGAGCCTGGATTTTACAAAAAAGGAATTTAGAGACGTTAGTTTCAGACCCCTTGGTTAAACCCACATTGTAAACCAAAGCACATAAGCTGCATCTCGGCTCCATGTTTTCTAGGGTACCTACCTATATGAAAAAAATCCGAGCCAATGCTATAAGCGGCAGGAAAATTTAGGAGGGGAGAGGTACATAAATCAACCAATATGATTGTTTGTTTTGCTTTCTGTGTAGTAATTATTACTTATAAAAATTATTGTACTAACTTTGAAATAACATTAGCATCAGGCAACATAAATAACGAGATATATATGTATGTATACTATAGAAAGTGACCGCTGAGCGAAGCGAAGCGGAACAAATTTTTGGTTTTTGGGGGTCCATTGGGGTACTAAAATTATTTTAAAGTTCGGCGCCGAGCGATTAGTGAGGCGCTAGAAAATTTTTAATTTTTAGCTTCTGAAAACCCCCAAATTTTACTATCTGGGGGGGCCCCCCCCCCCCCCCCCCCCCCCGCGGGGGGGGGCGGGGGGGCCGCCCCCCCCCCGCCCCCCTGGCTACGTCCCTGTCAATTTGTGCTAAATAAATTTTTGTTTTTTAATTAAACGTCACAATAGTTAAAAATCACCACTAAAATAGTATTATACTGAACAGTAATTTCGAATTAGTAAAAATAAAGATGAAATTTGTGCTTTTAAACTAATTTTAAACCTACATAGTTTTTTTTTAATGTTTTGCTTGTAAAACTATTCAAAACTTAAAAATTAATTTTAAAAAGTCTAATTCCAAACTTTTAAATTAACCATTTTCTGTAATTGAAACATTAAAAAACTGGGAACCAAGGGCGCCAGCAGTGCCGTGCCTACGAAGCGACAAAAAACTAAAAATCCCCAAAAGCTGCTTTTGCTTTTCAATATTTAAAAAGTATTTAAGAAATTTTGAAGAGAAGGGGTCGAGATTTTAAACCAATAAATATTTGAAATATTTTAAACTGTAAAATGTACTAGTCGCTCGCTGTTTCTCAATTTTCCCTCTACATATGATTGGCGCTAGTAGTTATGTACCCTCTTCCTAACACTAA
>JASAMX010016964.1:0-16902 GCA_030248175.1 Microlaimidae sp. YZB2_3
AGTATATAGCAATACGCAACTGAACGAAGAGGGACCACTCAGAAGTGGAGGGGGAGAAAAGGTTAACCCCCCAATTTTGGAAAAATGAAGAAAAAATGTCTTTAAAATGACTTCTAACTGCCTCCAAACTTAAGTTTTGAGGTCAAAATGAATGTATTAATCAATAAAAAGCTCAACCAATAAAAAGGGCTTTTTGAAATGAAAATTAGCCTTTTTTACCCTATTTTTCCTTCAAAATCGAAAAACGATATGGGTAAAATACACTCCAGAAAAAAACGATAAGGGTATTTTGCGTTTCTCTGATTTCAACCCCCCTTATTTTGGGTTTGAATCTGGTGGGTTGTTGATTAAATTTCCATTGAAATTTTATTGCGCAATTTGGGGTCGGTGACTGTTTGTTATCCAGTGACTTTATGGTTTTTCAAAGTTTAGAGGAGTTGGTATTAAACTGTCAAATATGAATGCAAAAGTGTCTCAGATATGAATGCCATTTTTTGGCAGCGTTGGTGCGGATTTGGTTGTGGATTTTTTGGTTGAGCTCTTGTATTTGGTTTGAAAGTGGGTTAGTTTTGTGCAGGTTGTCTCTTTCATTGATAATTTTTATAGTTTCTGAAGTTAGGTTTGCTTGAAAATTGCTGTGACGACCGGCTGGTATGTGGTGTGAGAAAGCTTTGAATAATATATTTCTAAACGTTTTTCATCTTTTTTGACTTCTGTTTGAGCTGAGAAATTAATTAATTTTGTTTGTATTTCGTTTTTGTAATTGGTCCAGTTGGCTTTGTTGAGGTTGGTGAAAGAATTCCTGGTTTTAGGCGCTATTGTCTGATTGGTTTGAAGGCTGACGATGATTGGGAGGTGATCAGAACTCAATGTGGTAACAGTTTTACAGTCGAATTAGGTGAGGAGTGAGTCTGAGATGAGCATGAGGGAGATATCTGGCGATGTTGGATTCCCATTTGAAGGGATGCGTGTGGTGTGTTTGTGTTTAGAGATGCCATGTTCGAGTTGTTGATGATGTTTGCATTGAAGTCGCCTCTGGCGTCAGTGAGGTTTGAGTACTAGAGCTCATGGTGCGCATTGATATCCCCAAAAATGATACTCTCCTGATTTTTTTAAAGATTGGCTATATTAGGCTGGTAATTGGTGGTGCAGGAGCTGGACGGTGGAATGTATATATTGGTGATTGAGAGGTCAGTATAGTTGAAGTGAATGTGGATGCCATGCATTTCTGCATGTGGATCATTCTGTTGAGTATCCTAGTTGATTTTGTAGTTGATCGAATGGTGTACAAAGAAGAGTAGACCACTTCCATTGGAGTTTCTGTCTTTCCTAATAGTTGTATAGTTGGGAATTTTCGGATCTTTGGATTTTGGTGAGAGTTTGGTTTTCTGGATGGCGACTATGTGAATGTTGTGATTTTTAAAAAAGTTTGTTAGTTCTTGTAGTTTGTTGGAGATTCCATTGGCGTTAAATTGCAGAATATTTAGGATAGAATTTTTGGAGTTTGTATTATGATGTGGAGAAAGCGTGCAGTTTTTATATGAAAAATTGTGGTTGTATTGTTTTAGATTTTGTAGGTTGCTACATTTTAGACGAACCCAATTGTTACATTTAGTGCATTGGACGCTATTTCTGTTAACAGTTTTATTACAGTTTGCACAAAATATTGCATTTTGTTGGGGTTTGGATCAATGTCTCCAGGCAGCAGACTTGTGCACGGTCTGGAAATGGAAATGTTTTATTGGAGGATTTGCCCCCCCCGCCAAAAATAAAAAAGTACCCTAAAATTATGACGCCATTTTTGACCTATTACGACGCCATCATCGCGAATTTTTTGCAATTTTTAGCCTATTTCAATGTATTTTAAGCCATTTTAGATCTATTTTTGCCTTATTTTTGCTTTTTTTGTCCCTTTTTTTCCTTTTCCCTTCTTTTTTTTCTCTTTTTTTCTCCTTTTTTTTCTCTTTTTTTTTCTTTCCCCCCTGCTCGCCCCCCCCCATTTTGTTGCCCCCCTCCGTTTCAAAAAAGTTGCCCGCCCCCCGTGCCCCCCACCCATTTTGGAATTGCCCCCCCCCCCGTTTTAACCCCAGGGCGGCAGTGCACAGGTCTGAGGCAGAGTCATCAGTTTTTTTGGCAACCATTTTGGTCGCCGATTATAGAAAAAGGATGTGAAATGTCGCATCGGCAGTCAGCATTGGCGAAGATCGTCCGAGTTAACTGGAAACAGGTAGAGCTGTTGACCATTTCCATTGCTGGATCTGGGCACTTTTGCTGCGTGGAATCCGCTCCATAGACACCTGTGTTCAGTGTGCAAAACGGATACGCACTAAATCCTAAAAAATGCCCAATATAGTCAAGTGCAATATAGCAAAGTCTCAACCTTGCCACTAGCCTCTGACTGCTAAGTTCCATTGGCCTGCCTTCCCGTGGCTTTCTCCGTTCCCACAGAAGGTCAGGAGCAAACAGCAGACAAATGTCACTGTCAAAAAATCATTCCTGTCCTGTCCAGTGAACACCAAAAACAGCCAAAGTCTCTTCGTTGGAGGAGTAACATGGCGATTCCTCTGTAAAACTAAAATATCCGCGTGGGATCCCAGCAGCATAGGTGGGCAGAGGGTGGGGTTGGAGAGGGGGGTTTACCCCCCCCCCCCAAAAAAAAAATCCCGACTATTACCGACCCATGGACCCCCCCCCTTTAGATTTGTTATATGGTGGTATTAAAAATTTAAAGGTTGGAAGTAATTTTAAAAACATTTTCTGGTACTTTCCATTGCTCAGTAATTCAATGTACTCATTTTTCAGCTGTAATGTTTTGGAAATCGAAAATTGTTTTTAAAAAGTTGTTTCTATGTTTTATAGACTTATTTTTATTGAATAATAAGAAAATAATGAAGCATATGACATAAACAAGGAAATAAACACTTAAATAAATTACAAATAAATTTTTATTAGTCCTTTTATAACGCTTAAATTTTTTTCTCCGGGAGGCGAATTCGGGGGAGGGTGTACCCGGGTACCCCAAATTTAGGGGGAGGTGTCAGCAAAATCCGAAATTTTAAGGGGATAAACCCCCCCCCAACCCCATACATGGGCACGGGGGGGGGTTGGGGGGGGTTAACCCCCCCCCCAAATTCTGAGAAGTGGGGTTTAACCCCCCCCCCACTCAGAAGTGGGGGGGGGGGGGGAAAAGTTAACCCCCCCCCCAAATTTGGGAAAAATGAAGAAAAAAAATGTCTTTAAAATGACTTCTAACTGCCTCCAAACTTAAGTTTTGAGGTCAAAATGAATGTTTTAAGCAATAAAAAGCTCAAAAATGCAATAAAAAGGGCTTTTTGACCTAAAATTAGTGTTTTTAACCTATTTTTCCTTCAAAATCGAAAAACGATATGGGTAAAATGCACTCCAGAAAAAAATGATATGGGTATTTTGCGTTTCTTGGATTATAACACCCCCCTAATTTGGGATTTAACCCCCCCCCACTCTGGACCAATTTGCCCATGTATGCCCAACCCCCAAATTAACCCCCCCCCTCCCCAATTTTGTAAAAATGAACAAAAAAATGTCTTTAAAATGACTTCTAACTTCCTCCAAACTTAAGTTTTGAGGTCAAAATGAATGTTTTAAGCAATAAAAAGCTCAAAAATGCTATAAAAAGGGCTTTTTGACCTAAAATTATCGTTTTTTATCTATTTTTCCTTCAAAATCGAAAAACGATATGGGTAAAATACACTCCAGAAAAAAACGATATGGGTATTTTGCGTTTCTCAGATTTTAACCCCCCTTATTTGGAGTTTAACGTTTAACCCCACCCCACACTCCTGACCAACTTGCCCATGTATGCAACAAGTGTTGGCATAGAGTATTAGGCTAGGCGGTCATATAGAATATCCATAGCCGGCCCGCTTCTGCTCTAAAAAAATAAAAAAATAAAAGATTATTTTCTACTTTAGGTTGTGACCATAGTGGTGTATAGTTTTTTTACTGCTTGTTTGTTTGGAAGACAGTATTTGCAGCAGAGGCCCACTGAAACGGGTGCGGAATCAAATATGGTGGACCTTTATGTTCCGGTTTTTACATTCTTCCAATTTTTCTTCTATTTTGGATGGCTTAAAGTATTTTTTAATCAATATTGAAAGGACTTTTTTAATTACCAAAACTCTTAACTCAGAGTAGTGTATCTCCTTAAAATAACACTTAACGTTGAATAGAATTTTAAGGGTCTTGCAGAAATGTTCGTTAACTGGAAAATTTTTAATAAAAAAAGAACAAAACCACCGACAAAATAAAAGAGGGGCCCTGTGTTATTAGTTTTGCTTAGCGTTTTAGTAGCAGTAGCACTAACTTATTTGTAACTTAATAAAAAAATTATAAAAGAATAACATAAAGAGTTGTGATGCCGTTGTTCATTAAATAATAATTATTAGGGTAACGAAGGATGTGCGCTAACATGATACTTTAGCAAATCATTTTGTGTTACAGTTACACTATAATAATTTGCTAAAGTCCAGGTAAATTGCCAGGTTTAAAAAAAATATGCTAATTTGGGAAGTTTTAGTTAAAAACGTGGATTTTAAATTGTATTTAAATCTCAAACTGAACACATTTAGTGATCCTACAATTAAATCCTGAATTCAATTTTTTTCTGTGAGATTAAAAAGGGTGTTAAATTCGTTTGATGAACTGTTTATAGTAGTGAAAGTAAAGAAGCGTTAGAGTTTCGGGAAATTATTCATTTTATAGCGCAGCAAAAAGTTATACTTAGCAAAATTTGACTTGACAAAATAATACAAAAGTTTTTAAATAATTTAAATAATTTAAAGTCATAAAAATTGACTTTAAATTTTCTATTGAACTATTGTTGACGATCTATTTTGTCATTTGTCTTTTTCCCGTAATACCACATTATTTTACAATGTTATAACAACAAAAATAAATATTTAAGTTTGATTATTTAATATATGGATTTATTTTTATGTTTTTGTTTAGGTGGCTGAAGAGATGATTTGTCCATATGGAGAAGACGATGACGATTTCGAATTAAACTGTAATTTGTTTTTTAATTTTTGATAATTGATAAAAATTTCTTGGTCAACCAGCAAATTCTTAATATTAGTTAAAAAAGCATGTCATTTTTTTACATTCGCCGATGCGGAATTCTGAAACAAAAAATCCGCGAATGCGGATGCTAATCTCTATTTAAAAACAATAGTAGTATATTAATAAGCTCAAAGATGATAGAATTATATTCAAACATGAACAAAAAAGACTCAGGCTATAGTCCGACGTCTTAATTTTGCAATTTTATTCCTCTCCTTCAGAAAAAAATTATGGTTCCCCTCCCTCTCAAACATCCTCCAAAACAAATTTCTTCTTTTTGACGCCCCCTCCCCCAACCTCCAAGAATGTTAAATCTGACCCTCCTTTAAAAAATTTCACGCGCTATTTTTTATCTAAAATTTTAACTATTTTAAATGTTTTTAAAGGGGTGGTTGATCGGAATACGCAGGTGAGTTATCTTTTGGTGGACGACTTCCATAGAAAACGGCCTCCGTTGGTCAAGGACCAGTTCTGGGATGACTCTTTAGTGGATCTACCCTACACAAAGGCAGCTGAGAAGTTTAGGGTCGAACCCTACCTGGGATCAACTGTTGACGTTAAGTAAATAAATACTTTGTTTTATTTTTGTTAAATAGTACTTTAGACATACTTTTTACTAACGGTCATTATCATAGGCTGTTTTTTAATGTTTGGCGGAAAGAAAAAAGTTAAATAGGTTTATATCCCCTGAAAAAATTCAAAAACAGCAACCTTACTTCAAAATTAGTACGTTTTGTTACTTCTACCCGTTTCGATTTCTCATTAACTACTTATTATAGCACGATTTAGCGTATACTTTGATTTTTACTAAAATCATCCTTAACTAAAAGATTATGACTAGAAAATTTTGTAAATGGGCCCATTTCACGAAAAAAGTTGATTTGTTATATCAATAAATAGCTAAAGTTAAAAACTTCACATTGCTAAAAAATTTTACAAATCGATTATGTCGTTAGCAATATATATTTAGTGAAACGTTTTTAAGTCCATATTATTATTTTTGTACAAACTTTGGTGGGTTTCTAATTATAGTTTCAAAAATAAAATTTTTTTACAAATAGCAGAACATTTATTTTGCACCTCAAAATAACATTTTAGGCAGTAAAATATTAATTCTGTCTAAACTAAAATCGATTGTTTATGGATTATTTTTTTTAAACCGAGCCCCATTTCATCATTTTTTAAAGCAAAAACCTGAACATGGAAGCGAACAAAACCTTCAAATTTTTAAGTACGTAGTTATTTAATACCCACAAGGCCTTGCTCTAGACGGGTACCTTTACTTTGCAGATAGAATTCATGCTAGAGATTATAAACATGTGCTCGAAGGAAGGGCGTAAGAGAGATCCCCTCTTCCCCTTTAAGATGTCGATGCTTGGGATACCTCCCTTACACGTACACCTACACTCATTTTGGTCGTGGGAAGCCTCCCGGATTTTGGGGGAGGTATACCCGACCTTCGAAATTTGGGGGGGTGTCCTACAAATTTTTTGGGGGTATATCTCAAACACCCCATTTTTAGCGTTTTTAGTACTGAGACCCCCAGATTTTAGGGGGGATGTCCGGGTTACCCCCAAATTTTAGGGGGGTGGGGTAGTGTCGGCTATAATTGGGATTTTGGGGGGGGGGGTATAACCACGAACCCCCCCTGCCCAACCATGCCTACACTACCCCGCCCCTCCACACTTGGTCCTACCTACGCCTAACCATGGAACGGGGGGTTAACCCCCCCCCCGATTCTGAGAAGAGGGGTTTAACTCCCCCTCCCCACTCAGAAGTGGAGGGGGGAGAAAAGATTAACCGCCTCTCTCCAATTTTGGAAAAATAAAGAAAGCTCAAAAATGCTATAAAAACGGCTTTTTGACCTAAAATTAGCGTTTTTTACCTATTTTCCCTTCAAAATCGAAAAAATGATATGGGTAAAATGCACTCCAGAAAAAAACGATATGGGTATTTTGCGTTTCTTGGATTTTAACCCCCCCCCCCCCCAATTTCTGGTTTAACCCCCACTCCGGACCTAATTACCCATTTATGCCCCTAACTCCTTCCGTCTCCCTTACCAACCTCAAAATTTTGAAAATTTTTTGGTGAATTTAACTCATAAAATGTGATAAAAATTTGTTCACAGGTCCTAGGTCCTATAGTAAAATATTACTCTTTATTTAGATAAGTACTTTTTAAAGCATTGTTATCAGCATTAACCAGTTTTAGTGATTGTAAAAAATTCTTAACTTTCTATTTTGAACCAATCCAAAATCCTTTCTCTCTAGCAATTATAATTTACTCCCATGATATTCCCCCACTATACCGGCTTTTGGCCCTATAATCTATGTTATTGAATAAAAATTCATTTTTGGGTTAAGTGATGTTCCCTCTAACAGGACTGGAGCTCACTTTGAGGACGTCTTTTGTATGTAATTAAATGTTTTGGGTTGTCCAGCCTATATTGGCAAGGCAATACTCTCGTCGTACTATAATTAGCGTAGTATGATTAATTTAGCGTTAAAATTAATTATGTATTAGTGTGGCACCAAAGGATCAAGAATGGCAAATGGAAACTATCCAGGAAGAAGGAGACAATCGAGAAAGTCCAGGAGAAAACGACATTCAAGCATTTGAACGAGTTGTCTCAGGACAGGTCGGTACTTTGATTTTTTGTGTATGCGAAAAACAAAATTTTTTAGCCACAGTAAAACCCCATAGTTTTAGTTTTTATGTTGGTTTAATCCTGAAAAATAATGAATTGAATAATGTTAGTTTTGTTAAGAAATTACTATTATTTGTTTTTTGAACAATCTAATTTATATTGGAAAGCAATATTTCATCAAAAGAAACTAAATTTCCTAATTTAATATTTTCCAGTGTTTTCTAAAGTTTTTTCATTGTAGTTAACCTCTAGCAAAAATTGAGTAATACTAAACAATATTTTACAATATTTTACATTAATGACTGTACATTAAATTAAGACTGAAATTAAGATAAATTAAGACTGTACATTTGTTACATTAAGTTTATTAAGTTAAAATTTAACCTAAAAGAACTTTAAAACCAAAATTTGATTATTTTGAAATTTTAGTAATATAATTACATAAGATTTGTGATTTTGTGTCTTGTTTAAGGACAATATTGATCATTCTCCCCCACCACGGCACCGAGCCAAGTATCTTCATGTTTTGCTCAAAGGAGATTCCAGACTTTCATTAGGAAGCAGAGGATCTAAAAACAGTTTGCAGTCTTCCAATACTACTGGTCAGCATTTGTTATTATTTTTGGATAATAGTTAATTTTTTAATACGGTTAAATACTTCTTTTAAAAAATTGAAATTTTCGAAATTTTAAATTAAACATTATATTGGTTTGTTTAGCGTAGACAAGAAAATTCACAATAAAACTTCTGCCGTGGGGGTTAAACCCTGCTTTTCCACGATTAAACCACGATTCCACGGTTAAACCGGTTAAACCGATTCCACGGTTAAACCACGTGGTTTAACCGATTCCGCGGTTAAACCACGATAATTGGAGAGATGCACCGTTAACCCTTCTTTTTTTGTTTCCATGTATGATTTTAAGTCTTTTTACGTCACCTATGCAATCATTAGGTTACTTATTTAGCTTTTTTGGTCTTACAGATCCAGAGTGTGTAGTTTGAACTCAAATTTAAGTGGGGGCGATCAAAATCAAAGAAAAATATGTTGGCCGTACAGTTTTTTAGTTTTTTTTTTCTAAAATGCGTTATACACGTAATTTTATTGTTTTATCAAACTTAAGGAAAAATAAAATAGGGAGTAAAACTTAATTTTAATTCAAAAAACCTTCCTTCCAATCCTTTTATTCTGAAATACTCATTTACTAGATTTGAGGCCATAAGTCATATCGTTAGGCATGACTCACGGTAGTGGGGGGGGGGTTGGGTAACCGAGTGGTGGTTTGGCGTGGAGGTGGGCTGTTAAACGGAGAGGCCTCTCGTACCTATCTATGGTTATAATGCTTTTACTTTACCTTGTAGCTACGTAATTTATAATATTTATAGGACATAAAGATTGGGTAAGAAGCCCTGTGTCTCCTGTTATGCCAAAAAGGCAGAGAAGCCTGATTACAAATTGGTGGCGCGCTGGCTCTCAAAAGTAGGCTTTTAATTAATCATTTAAAAAAGTATTTAAAAACAGAATACAAGCATTCTGTTGTACATGCTACCTTGTTTGCTAATCTTAATGTAAGTCAGTATTCTTATTCTCGTTTGATACAAAGAGGGATAAGCAAAGTTTTTGTGTATCAAAATGTAATTTTTTCAACTTTAGTGTATTGATATTTGATAGCATGTGAAAAAAATTAGAATGCCGTAATTTTTGGTCACTGTATTATTATAGGTGTTTTTTTTGGGGGGGACAGAGGGGTCCACCCCCTAGAGCTAAAATTTCGTTCGGACCACCCCCCCCCCTAAATAAAATCCAGGAGCCCCCTCCCCCCAAAGCTTGAGAGCGGTCCGGCCTGACCCCCCCTAGCGAGGCTGACCCCCTCCCTACTCCTCTCGATCAATTTGGAAGTATATTTTTTATTTACTGTCAAAAACACGGTTTTTTAGTTAAAAACAGTGTTTAAATACACTTTTTAGACCTTAATAGGCTGTTTTAGTATATAAAATTTAATATTAAACTTAAAAAACACTTAAATTATTGATTTAAAAAAGCTTTGTTACACAATCGGACCTCCCTGCCCCCCCCCCCTAAATTTGAAAACTCACATCCGGGGTATACCCATTCATGGGCACGGGGGGAGGTTAACCCCCCTCCAAATTCTGAGAAGGGGGGTTTACGTTTAACCCCCCCCCCCTCTCAGAAGTGGGGGGGGGGTAGAAAAAGTTAACCCCCCAATTTTAAAAAAATGAAGAAAAAAGCTTTAAAATGACTTCTTACTGCCTCCAAACTCAAGTTTAAGGTCAAAATGGATGTTTTAAGCAAAAAAAGCTCAAAAATTCAATGAAAAGGGCTTTTTGACCTAAAATTAGCGTTTTTTACCTATTTTTCGTTCAAAATCGAAAAACGATATGGGTAAAATGGACTCCAGAAAAAAAACGATATGGGTATTTTGCGCTTCTCGGAATTTAACCCCCCCTAATTTGGGGTTTAACCACCCCTCCACTCCGGACCAACTTGCCCATGTATGGGTCGACCCCTCCTAAAAAGCCAGGGGGTCCGGACCCCCCTAAAAAATTTTGGCCTTCCACCCGGAGGTGGACCCCCTAGCGGACCTGACCAAAAACACCTATGTGTATTATTATAGCCAAAGCTAATATTCGTCATTTGGAATTGGCTTTTCTAGATCAATGAGTAATCGGCAGCACAGGCCGTCGGAAACGGGTGACCGAATCCTTCAGAAACTGACGATGAGCAGACAGACGAGTTCGGAACGTCACCTCCCGTCCCATCTACAGCGCCACTTGTCTTCTGCCAGCAATTCGGCCAGAGGCCCCGTTCGCAACGACTCCGTCCTCAACAGCCTTGTCAGGTTCTTTTCACTTTCTCTATTCCTAAGTTGCAGTTGTGAGATTTTTTAATTTAAAATATGGAAACACATTTGAAAATTTAATGTCCAAATTGTTATCAAATTTAAGTTTTTTTTAAGGAAAGTGAAAAATTAGTTGATTTTGGCGGGTGGCAAAAAAAACCTCTGAGGGTTTAAATATAGATGTTTTATTACTTGAATTCAGGAGCGTTACTGTGTCAGGTAAAAAAAGGGGAAAATGGCATAAACGTTTGTTTCTTTATGTCCATATTTTGTTAGTAATATTTAAAGGATATAAAAATTGAAGGTTCTACAAGCAAAGTATGATTTTTATTACAAATCGTTGGAAATTAAAAGCAAAAGTTTGACTGTGAACACCGCCATTAATGCAACTTAAGTAGTATACATTTAAAATGCTGCAGATTTTAATTTGATTTTCAATACGTAGCCTTTTTTTAATTTTAGCTTGAGCAGTAGAGGTGTAGAAGATTCTCGAGGTATGGAGTCTCCATTTCCAGGTGCAGCTTCAGCCACTCCATCTGTTTCAGGAGTCCAAGGCCATATTTACGACGTGGAATCTATGGGAGGCCCTCGGGGTTCCATTGACGCAACTACACCTACAAAGGACAACCGACTTCCATCCAACAGCAATATCCTTTTGCCTAGTGGAGCGAATCCCGCCGACCATGGAGACCTAATAGGGGGTCTTACCCCCAACAGCCATTCAGCAACTCAAATGACTGGGAAACCCCCTTACTCCTCCTATCAAAGGCCGACATTGAAAAGCAATTTAAGCACGACAATGACGAAAACAACCACCGTTCTCTCCAACGCCGGAATCAACCAGCCAACGGTTGTAAGCACCCAAAGCAACCACCCCATCCTCACCACGACCATCGGGCATCCCAATCCGCCATCCGGGGTCCCATTAGCCCCCACCGTGGTATCAAAATCCATAGAGTCAGTGGTCATCTCGGAGACGGCCAGTGGGGACTCCACCCCCGTCGCCACCGCCGAACTCATGAAACACAACGTAACCTGGCCTGCGTAAGTGCTCCTATTTATTTCTTTAACTTCCTATATACATTGCTTAATAATATATTTCTTATAATGCACTTTTTGTGGCATATCAGTTTACTAGAGCACTTTTTTACATTATTTTTAAAACTATGTTATCATATATGATTGCTTGTATGGATATGAAAATCAGAAGAAAGAAAATTTTATTTTGTAGGACGAGCACAGTGCCAACGAGTACCTACGTATATTCGATACAAGTCGAGCCAGATATACAAGAAGAGCAGGAGGAACCGGATACCGTCCCTCCATTGGTCCTTGACCACAAACGAAGTAGCAAAGATGAATCCATGGGTCTTTTAGCCGATATAATACCCGAAGTGAGTACGCAGATTTTTTATAAAACAAAAGTGTACTTTTGTAGAGTGCGCACAAAAAAATAAAATATAGTATTAAAAAAAGTCATCATGTGTCGTCATCAATTAATAATTATTATATCGTTATTTTAATTAAAATTGTAGCAATAAGCTAATAAATTTATTGTGTAAAATAACCATTCCTTTGACAAGATATTTGGTCATAAAAAACATTTTTAATACGCATCATTTTTTAAAGATATTTTAGTGAATTTTAAACATTGTATTAATTCTTTATTTCCTGTTAATTTATATCGTCAAGTCACGTCTCAGTCATAGGTCACCGAAGGGGGGGTGTAGGGGGGGGTCGCCCCCCCTCACCCTATGAGACCTATCCCCCCCTAAGGCCCATTTTTGACCCCTCCCCCCCCATCGACCCCTTGAACCCCTGACCCCCCCCCCCTAAGGCCCATTCTGACCGCCCCCCTAACTAGAATTTCCCAAAAAATGCTTAAAAAATGGTCCAATTATTCATTCAAAAAATTGTCAATTTTGAGTCAAAAAAATGGTACCCGGGATACAACCACCCCCTGCTTTTTTCAAAAAAAACACCCCGGGGTGTGACCCCCCCCCGGGAGGTCAAAAACCTCCACACCCCGGGGTGTGGACCCCCCCCCTGAGCCGTCGAAGGTCGGTGACCTATGGTCTCAGTAATAATATAACTTGCTGCCAATAGTTAATGTCTTGAAAAAAATCCACTTAATCTTTACTGAGTAATTAACAATCACTACCAATCATTATGACATGACGACCGTTACTGTTATTGAGAACGTATCCTCTGTCGTTTTAGTTTTAGCACGTTAATGAACAGCATTTTTAGTTAACACTGGTTAAACCTCACCCTCAGCTCAGACGAAACTTGCTTGACAAACCTTGCTGTCTCCTAATTAAACAACACATTGTTGTTTGTTAGAATTATTACTGTTTTATTAAAAATACAACTTTTTGTTTGATTTTAAGCCAAAATAGAAAATTTTAAATTTCAAAATTAAAAAAGCTAAATAATTGGAATTGGAATAATTTTACTACTAACAGGCAAACATCAGCTTAAATAAATTGTTTTCAAAATAGGTAGTATTTTTCCCTATTTCTCTTATTTTAATATAAAAATAAATTTTCGGGACACCCCCCTCAAATTTGGGGGGTCGGGTATACCCCCACCCCCAAAATCCGAGAGGCTGCCCACCTATGTTTACAACCAATCTATTTTGAATCCGAAAAAAACAATACGTTGTTTTTATAGGAAACAGAAATAGAAAGCAGTGCTGAAGCAATCAGTGAAGCAACTCCTGAACATAATGGTAATGTTTATGAAAAAGACGAATTAGAATGCAATGAAGTAACGCCTCTTGTTCCGCAAAAAACTATTTTGCAATCAATTTCAGGTGAATTTTAATTTTTAGCGTTGTAATAGCATAAAAATATTTTTAATTTCGTTTGCAATTTTTTTAAACATTAATAATATTTTTCACTTTTTGTATTTAAAGACTTGATGATTACGTAGGTTTAAAAAGATTAAAGGACCCAAGAGACAAAACTAATTTATGAGTGCTTTAAAATTATGCATAGCTTAAACAATTTGCAAGCCAATGATTTTTTTAAGTTTAACCTGCAGCACACCCGTGGTTATCCCTTTAAATTGGCTGTTGAAGATAGCCAAATTAATGCAAGAAAATTTTCTTTTACAAATAGGGTGGTTACACCTTGGAACAATCTACTCCCATCTCAAGTAACTGTCGATTCTTTGGATGAATTCAAGAAAAGTTTTAAAACTTACTTAAATAAGCGCTCTGTTTGAGCCTTTAAACTCATTTCAGATAGCTATGTTTGTTGATATTTTGATAGAATTGTAGTTTATATTGGCGACAATTAAGTCGCAGATTTGATGTTGTTTATGAAAAAAAGAGAAAAAAAATGAAATGATGAAACAGTAGAATTAAACTATGCATAGACTATGCTAAGTAAAATATTAATTCTGTTATCTCATCATTAAAAAAAGGACGAGATCGTGGTTGATTTGGTTATCCAAAACCGTCATTTCCACCCTGTTAAGGTAATCGCCACACTATGACTTCTATGCATAGTGTATAGACGTGAGGAGTGGCCTAGGCCTTATCGTGTGGGTGTGACCATTGCGATCTAGCCTACAAGTGGAGGCATCGCATTGTGTTCTTTCAAAACATAAAAACTAAATAATATTTTAAATCATCATGGTGGCGCAACTCTCAATTTACAAAATAAAAACAATGAAGTTTTTATTCCAAACAAGTCCTCGCACAGTAAGATCACTACCAAACGCAGGATTAGGGTCTAGATTTGAGATAGGTCGTTAAAATCCATAAAAAACTCTCATCATCTGCCTATAAATCCTTGATAAAGAGTGGGACTTTGAACCAAATTAATGTTGATATAGTGTTTTGGGTTGGGCGGTCAAATAGGTTTACGCACCCATAGCTGGTTCAATGAGACTATAAATAATAATTTGTCATGGGAGATGGAAGAGTCCAAATTAGAAAATTTTCTGGGTGGACAGAGATGGAACCACTTTACCTTTTTCCACCGTCTTCGAAAAAGGAGAAACACTTGCATAGCTAAATTCTCTATTTAAGTTCCACTTATGGCTATAACAAAAAACAATATCTGCAATAAAGTCAATTACTCTACCTCCTAGCTTCTACAACAAGATAAAGAATACCTACTACAATAAGAATTCGGGTTTTTTACCGTTTATCTCAAATATTTGTAAAAAAAATTCGTGGGTATTTTTACAAATCCTGAAAATATACGCTATTGCTCATGATTTGATGTCTGAAAACTCTGTACCGTATTTATTTTTACAAAGCAAATAAATTTTAAAATCGCTGTTTCTTTTAAAAAAACCGGCAATTTTCGTTCAAAAAAGGTTTATAAAAATTACTTAATTAAAAATATTAACTAGACATCAATTAAACATGCGCAATAATATGTTCTCTCAGGATCTTAAATATTCACAATGTTTTAGACAGAATTTTGAGATAAACGGTAGAAACTGTTAAAAAACCCAAAGTTTTCGTTTGTTTTTTTAAGCTTCAGCCAAAAATGAATACAATTCTGAAATCTCTTTTGTGTATTTTTTTATATTATTTTAAAAACGTTATTCAAGTGAAATGGGAAATTCTACATTTTCGAAATTGAGGAGACCTCCGGTCAAGCTACTCTCTTAGAGAGTGAACCTGCTCTTATAGAGACTCTATAACTCCTTAAAAGTGCGGTGCGGAGTCAAGCTTTTTGTCTTCGATTTTAATTTTTTAATAATTTTTTTCGAAAACCTTACCCCTGCTCCTAATAGCTAACAAAAATTGTTTTAATAAAATATCTCCAGTGGTTCAGGAGTTATGATCCCCCAAAAATTTTTCGACAATTCTGTACGTGAAAAATTGCTCAATTGATATAACAATTTACGTTACGAATTATGCACTCAAAGAATGCGACTACTTTCTACTTTAATTTGATACCTTGATCGTTAAAATTGGTGAAGTATTTGTCGAGATATTGCGTTTCTCGTACGAAAAAAACTCAATTTTTTCGCTAAAAACACGAAGTGAAGGAAAAAAGTTGGGCAAACTTCACAAAATCATTGCTGTCGTTTGGTGTTTTAAACGAAAAAATCGCAATATTTCGACAAATAGTGACCAATCTTAACGATCAAGGTATCAAATTAAACTAGAAAGTAGCCGCTTTATTTGAATGCATAATTCGTAATGTAAATCGTTATACCTATTGAGCAATCTTTCACGTACAGAATTGTCGAAAAATGCCATTTTTGGGGGGTCAGAACTCCTGAACCACTGAAGATATTTTGTTGAAAAAATATTTGTGGGTTATTGGGGGCAGGGTTAAGGTTTTTCTAAAAATTATCAAAATCGAAGACAAAAAGTTTGACTCCGCACCGCACCTTTAAGCAAAGTTCGGTTTTAAATGAGGTTGGTTTGTAAGTGTCAAGAATATAAGTTTTTTATTTAGCAAAAAAATTCCTCTTTTGGCATGAGTCCCGTTGACTGACTATTTAGTATGGGTCTACTTCTAAGTTGTATTATTTTCAGAAGGAGTTATAAAAAATAGAACCAGAACCATTTTATGAAAATTAAAAATAAGTTATAATAAAATTTTTGTCTCTTCACGCTCGATGCGTTTATTAATTGTTAATATTACGCGATTTCCGAAAATTATTATAATAATTTTAACAAAACTACTTTAAAGTTGTTAGAATCAGTTAAGTTTTGCAAATTTGTGAGCCCGCCAAGTATTCTAACAGTAATCAATCAAATATGCAAAAATTTATTTGTTTGCGAAAAGATTGATTGATGACACATCTTGAGTGTTCAGTTTTTATTTAGAAAAGAAACCGGGTTTCGGAACATCTGAGGAAGATGAAAGTGATTCTGGCCAAAGCAACAGGTACATTCACTTTTGTTATTTGAGTTATTTTTATTTTTTTAGTTTTTAATTAGAGAAAAGTTTAGTAATTAATAATGGTGTTATAAATATTGCAAAGATCCGCTCGCTTTTTGCGAAATTATTTTAAAAAATTATACAAAAAGTTAAAGAAATGCTTTCTCGGTTTAAACAAATCTTTCATTATATTCATTTCAGTGGAATATTTAAATAAATAAATAAAATCTACTAGGATTTTAATATAGGTAAATAAATAAACAAGCGATCTGAGTGTTTTAATGGTAATGGTAAAATCTACATAAAACACCTTTTGAATGCTTTAAAAATTTTTACACAAGCAATAAGCTAAATGACCGTTTTTAACAACTCCAGGCCTTTTCTTTATACAAAGTTTTTTATTCAAGTTTTTCTGACTCACAAACTAACCAAGAACAAC
>JASAMX010016965.1:0-24320 GCA_030248175.1 Microlaimidae sp. YZB2_3
GCATAATAAAATAGAATGTGTTGCGTCAAAATGTGAGACGTGTGCTTTTAGCGTTTTATATTCTATTTTTATCAGCTATTTTTAACAAGATTTTGTGTTTTTATACACGATTTCAGCTGTACAAGCAATTATTGATTTTTATCCTTTCGTCCATTTCTATTTTTATGCTATAAACTGTAAGCTTGATAATTACAAAATACTTCTATTGGCTATTTTCTTATTCTGTGCGTGTTTTTCTCCGCGGGGATAGCACTTCTCTCAAAAGTATCGACAGGAGGTAAATCACGATTTCACGTATAAAAATACTGAATAACTGTGAAAGTAAAATTGGCTAAAATACTAAATTTTGTTGAAAACGATCGCGAAAACTGGAATATAAAACGGTAAAAGTTTAAAAAATAAAGCAATTTTACTTTATTTTAATTCAAAAAATGAGCTCTCGGTAGATTTTTCTGTGGTTGTTCGCGACTTAGGCCATTACTATATAAATATAATTTACACTACTTTGTAGGGTGTCTTGAAGGGCGAAGTGGATAGAGATTTCGGAATGGAGGTCGTTAGCTCGAATCTCGCGCTGTAGTTTTTTTTTATTTTGGCAGCAAAACTTCAGTTTATATAAATTTTTAAATTAAATTTGAACGTAATAAAAATTTTTTACCGTTTTTGATTTTTTTTTATCAGAAAGTTAATTTATTGATAAAAAATAAAAATAAAAACATATGCTTGTTCAAACTGAATTTTTGATGGATGTTTTTTTTGCTTTACTCAAGAATAGATTCAACATAACAAGCCAATATAATAAATAATAGTTTGTTTTTTTTTTAATTTCGAACAAGTTTCTTAAAATTTAATATTTTTAATCTTATTTACTCTTAAAATATGTTTTAAGTTATTCTGTCCGCATTTTAAAAATAATTTTTATTGTATTTTTTTAATAAGATTTGAACAATCTTAGTCTACAGAAAAATTCCCAAAATAATATATTCACTATTTCTTTAATGTGTATGTTTTTTGCAGGACGAGATCTGTTCAGAGTATGGACGAGAAGTTAAAATTCCACAACTTGCTTGTACAGCTAAAATAGTGTATAAAACTACAAAATTTTAAAAATATCTGAGAAAAATAGAATATAAAACGTTTAATGCGAAGGTTTTGCATTTTGATGCAACACATACTATTTACCCCAATAATTATATTCCAAAAAATAATTATTTTAAAGTTGATATTGCTAATTATTTGTAATTTAAACTCTGCAAAAGCTGTAAATTTGTTTGAAACTAAAAAAAACTTCTAAATCTATTTATTGTCATGATATAAAGGAGCAAAGCTCCAGAGCTCCGAGATTAGCTCCGTCAGCTCCGTTTCATTCGGCCGGTGTCAGAGAATATTTTCTCCCTCCTGTTCCTCCGGGGGGGGAGAAATATTTTGGCTGCGTCCAGAATATTTCCTCCGGGGGTAGGAAATCTTCTGATTTTGTGTCGGAATATTTCCTCCCCCTTCAGAATATTTCCTCCCCCCTCCGGAAAAAGGAAATAATTGTGACTGCATCCAGTATATCTCCTCCGGGGGGAGGAATTATTCTGATTTTGCATCGGAATACCCCCCTCTTATACGCGTAAACTTTTTCTGGGTGTTTTAAAGAAATACAATGTTTATAATAATTTTTACTGTTTTATGAAAAAGCAAACAGTTTAAATTAAATCTTAATTGCAGATTTGATTTGATTAGATTAATTTAACCCCAGCTTTTTAATTTTTTTTAGTTTAATTTGGCTCAACTTTTTTTAAAATTTGTCTTATCGTCTTATCATTTGTAACAAGGACTCATTTTGCTATGTTGTGGTCAGCCCATTGAATAGCTCAAATCAAAAGGTGTGTGTTGTGCTGACTCAGTGGCCAGACGTCAACTTTCACAGCAGGCGTCTGAGAGATTTGGCGTCTTTAGATCCAAACGAACTTAGATCCAGAACAAAAACACGAACTTAGATCCAAAGACACGAACTTAGATCCAAATTTTCGTTTACGTTTTTTTTACGTTATCAACTTTTAAAAAATGATTTTAAATGTATTTTAAACGTTCTAAACATTGAGTTTTGCTTCTTACGTGTAAAATATGGGCTTGTTTCTTGCAAACAAACTGAAAAACTTTTTTAATGTTTGTTGCGAAAGAATTAATGATGTGTTTTAAAGCCAAATGTCATAATATATTTTATGTACAGCTATGTATAATAGACAAAGTATACTATATTTCTCAAACAATTTTAAATTTTAAGCAACAAATTTAAAACTACAAACCTCATCTCAATTCACAGGTAAGACATTGCATACATTGCAGATACCACTTTTTATAGCGATTCCCATAATTACTCCCATATAAATTTTTACAAGACAAAGAAACGCCTGACTGACTGATTCGTGCGGTAAATATAATTGTAATACAATTAAAAGCGACGCAAATAATCAAGTTGAAACTTAATTTAAAGGTTTACATTAAAAATTTTTAAAGTAAATTTTTACTTATGTTTCGGAGAAGTTCTTTTAAAAATAACTTTTATAACTGGAATAAAGTTTAATAAACTGGAATAACTTTTATAAAATAAGAAGTGTGCGGTCAGCCTTCCACAGCGAAAAACACTGCTTGCATCTAAAGAAAAATAAGCTACGCCCCCCCTCCTCAATTACGCCTTACGTATATTGTATTTTTTATCTTAAATCTATATATATCTGTATATCCAATCAGTCCATTATTTCATGTGCTGCGTCATAATGTTTGCTGCGGAAATAACTTTTTGAATTTTAAAATATTTAAATATTAAGGATGTTATCGAATATTAAATCGATCACTGTTATGTTTACAATGAATAGGCAAAAGTGTACATTTAAAATTACTAAAACACATTTAAAATAAATTCATTTAAAATAATAATGTAATTATTATGATATTTAGGTTTAAATCAATTGATTAATTGACTAATAAACACATATATTTGTTTTTTAACAATAATTTTTGTCTATTTAAATTTTTAATTTACTCATAATACACATGATATAAGTCTTCACACACAAATTTTTTTGAGTAAATGTTTTGTTTGGAGTAAACAAACACATATTTTACACGTAAGAAGCAAAACTCAATGTTTAAAACGTTTAAAACACATTTAAAATCATTTTTTTTAAAATTGATAACGTAAAAAAAAAACGTAAACGAAAATTTTGATCTAAGTTCGGGTCTTTGGATCTAAGTTCGTGTTTTTGTTCTGGATCCAAGTTCGTTTGGATCTAAGTTCGTGTTACCGTCTGAGACTCACTCCACTCACTCTATTGTTTCAGAGCCAGAGAAACTAAAGAGTTGATTTGATACAAAATAACCTTGTTTTGTAACCTAATATTTTTATAACTAAATCCACTAGTTTAGTTATCAAAATATTATGCAATAGAAAAAAACGTTTAACATTTAAATTAAAAAAATTAAAAATATTTTACACCGCTTAAAATTTGTTGTACTGAACTATCAAATGAAAACGGTTTTTTAACAATATCAAAGGAATTTCTCCATAATTATTTGGCAAATCTTTGCTTCAAGAATAAAATCAAAACCGAAAATTTAATAAAAAGCAAAACAAAACAGTATTATAACATATATACAATGGCAAAATAATGGTTTTATTTCAGTTTTAGTTACAAAAATATGTTTTTTTCAATGCTTATAAAAAAATGATGCAAACCAAGTTACACTTCGCTTGCAAAAGTTAGCTACCACTCTATGAATTTATGTTATTATGTGTTTCAGGTGCTCTGACTGGACCTTTTAAGTTTAAGTGCTTTGAAATTCACAAAAGGTGGAACTTTAAAATTTAAAAAAAAACAGTAATATTTTCCAGCTATGAAAGAAGAAAGAAAAGAGGGAATTAAATAAAATTTTCAAGTTACTGAATGAATTTATTTTTGTAACATTGGTTATAATTATATAAGCGTTATAGAAGAGTTATAGAAGCGGAGCTGACAAAACCTAGTCTCAGAGCTCTGGAGCTTCGCTCCTTCTTATTATGACAATAAATAGATTTAGAAGGGTTTTTTTTTAATTTCAAACAAATTTACAGCTTTTGCAGCAGTTTAAATTACAAATAATTTAGCAATATCAACTAAAATAATTATTTTTTGGAAAAATATTATTGGGGTAAATAATATGTGTTGTATCAAAATGCAAAACCTTCGCATTAAGCGTTTTATATTCTATTTTTCCCAGATATTTTTAACAAAATTTTGTATTTTTATACACTATTTTAGCTGTACAAGCAAGTGATTGAATTTTAACTTCTCGTCCATGCTCTGAACAGATCCCATCCCGTTAAAAAACGTACACATCAAAGAAATTGTGAATATATTATGTTTGCAATTTTTTTGTAGAATAAGATTGTTCAAATCTTATTAAGAAAAATACAATAAAAATAATCTTAAAAATGTGGACCGAATAACTTAAAAATAAGATTAAAAATTTTTAAATATTAAGAAACTTGTTTGAAATTAAAAAAAAAACTATTATTTATTATTTTGTGTTAAATTATGTTGAATCTATTCTTGCGGAAAGCAAAAAAAAACATCAAGAACTTAGTTCGAACAATGGCATAATGTTTTTATTTTCATTTTATATCAATAAATTAACTTTCTGATAAAAAAATCAAAAACGTTAAAAATTTTTTATTACGTTCAAATTTAATTTAAAAATTTATATAAACTGAAGTTTTGCTGCCAAAATAAAAAAAAACTACAGCGCGAGATTCGATCTAACGACCTCCATTCCGAAATCTCTATCCACTTCGCTATCAAGACACCCTACAAAGTAGTGTAAATTATATTTATATAGTAATGGCCTAAGTCGCGAACAACCACAGAAAAATCTACCGAGAGCTCGTTTTTCGAATTAAAATAAAGTAAAATTGCTTTATTTTTTAAACTTTTACCGTTTTATATTCCAGTTTTCGCGGTCGTTTTCAACAAAATTTAGTATTTTAGCCAATTTTACTTTCACAGTTACTCAGTATTTTTATACGTGAAATCGTGATTTACCTCCTGTCGATACTTTTGAGAGAAGTGCTATCCCCGCGGAGAAAAACACGCACAGAATAAGAAAATAGCCAATAGAAGTATTTTGTAATTATCAAGCTTACAGTTTATAGCATAAAAATAGAAATGGACGAAAGGATAAAAATCAATAATTGCTTGTACAGCTGAAATCGTGTATAAAAACACAAAATCTTGTTAAAAATAGCTGATAAAAATAGAATATAAAACGCTAAAAGCACACGTCTCACATTTTGACGCAACACATTCTATTTACCCCTATACTTTTATTCCAACAAAAATTGAATTAAGATAAAAAAATAAATATATAATGCATTTTGCACATATTGCAGGTGGCTTGCTACTCAACGTATATGCAAGAAAACTGTCCAAACTTACACACACTGTCGGAACGCAAAAACTTACACACACTGTCTGAATGAAAAAACTGTCCGCACGCACACAAAAACTAAGAGCAGTCAAGTTTATTGAAAGTTCGTTTTTGCAATGAAAATCAAACTTCTTTATTTTTCACGCCAGTTACATTTGGCGTTTTATAAATTTTTTTTACCGTTTTAGTGAGATTTAGTTTTTTTATAATCAGTTTTAGCCGTAAAAGTTAACCTCTGCCCATACTTTGAGAAAAGTCCCATCCCCACGGAGAAAACACACACACAATAAGAAAATGTTCAATAACATTATTTTTAAAGTATCTACGAGCTTATAGCATTAAAATAAAAGAGATCCACACACCTTATCTCCACTCCGAAGATAAAGTTTTTTTTTGGGAAAATTATATAATTTTACTCGTTTTTATAAATTTGCGGCATGAAAATTAATAATACATTAAAATTTTTAAAATGCGGTGTATTTGTATCGTGTAAATGTATTTTGTATCAAGTAAATACACGAATATAGGAATATCGTTTTGGGTAATATAGGAATTTTGATTTATAAAAGTGCTCCTTTAAAACATCCTTAATAAATAAGGTGAAATCATGTTATATAATCTGAGTTTTGCGAGTTTAAAAAACAACATGTTTTCCGCCCAATTTTTGGATTGTAATATTTATTTATTTTTCCTGTCTTTGTGTTCACGTGACAAAATTAATTTATTTATTTTGATTTATTTATTTTAAGAATCGTTCACCACAAAAAACGAAACAACCTGGGTTCCGACATTTTTTTTCCGCCAGTGCATGATTTGTTTACACATGTGGGAAGCGGAATTGCTGGCAAGTAGAAAACTACATTTGACGTGTTTAACTTGTTGCATTAACGTTTTTTTTTAATTTTCTCAACCGTTTTTAATAAAATTAGTATTTTTATACTCAGTTTAACCGAGCAATCAATAATTTTGTAAAGTTAGCCTCTGCTTTTAAGGGAAGTCCCATACCCGCAAAGAAAACACACATAATAAAAAATAGTCACTAGCATTATTTTCTACTTTTCAAACTAATAACTTATAGCATAAAAATAGGACAGCTCAAAAAACCTTAGCTCCGCCTTTTTTTGAGGCACTAAAAATAATAATACATCTATTTTTTTCAAATGTGTTGAGCTTTAAATATTTAAACTAAATTTCGTGAAATTTAAGGCTCAAGATAGTTTAGTCATATACAAATTCAAGTTTTTAGAAAGCCACAATATTTTTTTTTAAATATTGCTATGTTGGTGAAAACAAGTTCAAATATTAAGTTTGAAATAGTGGTGTTTTGTATTGAATAAATATTGGAATATAGCAATATCGTTTTGCTCAAAATAGGAATTTTGATTCATAAAAGTAGTCCTTTAAAACAGCCTTAATAATCAAGGTGCAATATGTTTTGCGGGTTTTAAAAAACATGTTTTCCGCCCAATATTTGGAGTGTAATATTAAAGGTCGTTTACCACAAGAAAAAAACAACTTGGGTTCCGAATTTTTTTTTCGCCAGTGCCTGGATTTGTTTTACACACGTGGTGGGCGAGCTAAATTTCTGGGAGTCGAAAACCAAAATGCGTTTGTGAACAGGTGTAAGAGGATATGGATCCAATGAGCGGCAAAACTCGCCGAATTAGTTGTGAGCAAGATCCGTTCAATTAAACGAATTGAGCTCAACAGAGACATGATAGGGTGTCGTGAGTGAAAATGCATCACTTATTCTGGGGGACATTTTAGAAATAAGGTCTTCAATTATATATCTATACAAAAATTATTTACACAATTTATTACATAATTAATTTAATTACATATATATAGATTATCAAAAACTGTAAAAATATCACTATGAATTTACTTTATATCAGACAATGTAGTTTGGCTCATACTAATAACTTTTTTAAACCCGAAGGCTATCTGGAAGCGACAAATCTAACAAGCCATGGGTTTTTTTGCATAAAATTTGTAAAAAAATATTAATTTGAAAAATGACCGTTTTATTTTTTGCTTTTTCTTACAATGATAAGTCGATTTGCAATTTGGTTTTTTAATTATGTTATTTTTATTTTTTATTTTTTCATTTGCAATAATTATAAGAATAATGCAATAAACAAGAATGGAGTGTGAATATTTCCTAAAAAAATAAATACAAGATGAAAAATAATTATTATAATTTTAAATAAAAATTAAATAAACAGTGCTTGATTTTCATTTGTAAGAAGATTTTTGTAAATTTAGTAATGTTTAAGCCATTCCAAATAATTATAAATGGACTGGTTGGCAGTTTTCCAAAACGAGAAGTTGCTTATTTGTGGACAGAAATTAAGGTAAATCTGCAGTTTCAAAGTATTATCAAAATCTTAAGGCTGTTTGGAACACGCTATATTGTTTTAAAATAAAAATTTCAAGAAGTTTCGCTTAAACACGTTCGTTTTTTGATTTGTGGCTGCCTCGTGGAATTTCAGTTTAGTTTATTTGTTTCGCACAAAGCATGATAAGGCCGATGTTTTGGAAAGCCAATCTTACCCGGCACCAACTGCGCAACCAAACGCTACATATAACAATATTAACCAATCAATATTATTACAATGTCGAGAGTCTCAGTAGGGACTCGATCCAGAAACCTTCAGTGTGCAAGACATGTGTTTTACCACTGCCGCACACATTCGACTAAAGACCAAAGGTGGATAATAGCAATCATCGGGAACAAAGATCTGACACTCATGTCTTCTTAACCTTTTGAAATTCATTCCACTACAAATCCGCAGAAGGGATTCCGCACCAGTGCTGCATTGTGTTAAACGCCGCGTCCGACCTCTTATGTTGCGGAATTTAACACTGTGCAGCACTGACGCAAAACAGCTTCTGCTGATATGCAGGGTTTATAAACGAAAAAATCATAAAGGGTTAATTAACACCACCCTTTTTTTATTCAACAAACACAGCCATTCGAATCACAACCAAAGAACCAACAGGTGTTAATGTAACTAAAGGGTGCCACAATAAATCTATATATAAATAAACGTAATGTGTATGTGTCGGTCTGTGTGTGTGTGTTTTACCTGACTCCTCCACAACCACTCAACAAATTAAATTAAGTGAAGTATCATTAGACAGCTTATAGTCCGACGAAAAACTTATGCTCCAAAGAGTGTCGTAAGAATATTGATTTAAAAAAATAACATAAGGATTTTTTTATGCTGGAAACCGTTTTTTTTTAACAAAAAGCTGAGACTTTATAAATTTTAAAAGTTTAAAAATTTTTTGTCTCCGAATAGTTTTAAACATATTTATAACAGTTATTAATCAGTTAAGAGCCAGTATATCATGGTCTTTTTTAGAAAGATCATACTGGATATATATTTTAAAAAGTCCGTCAATAAGACAAAGTATTTTTAGAACCATAGTTTTCAAAGCATTTATGGTGGATGACGTGACAGTGACACCCGTCGTCACGATGACACTTGAGCGTTCACGATGACACTAACCGTGTTTGTTAAACATGAGTATATCCTTGTCCTTGATGAATTCCACCTTTCATTATAAGTAAAAAATAATATACCTAAATCTCATGTTAAGGCCCGTTCACACTTATGCACAATGCACAATGCACAATGCACCATGCATAATGCACGATGCACAATGCATCATAGTACCTGTTCACACTTACGCACAATGCATAATGCATCAAAACGAATTTTCAGCCAAAACTATTGTTAAATACGGTTTAAAAATGCATGTTTCCCTTATTAAAAAACGAAACATAACAAAGAATAGCGTTGCTGCAAATCCAAGCTGACAACAAACTCAAATTAGCCGATGTTGGGATACACAATCCTGATTATTAGTCAACAAAGCTAAAAAAACCCAAAATCCCTCTTTTTTATTTATTTTGCATAGAATTATGTTTTATATTTTGTTAACCGCAAAAATATGTTTTAAATTTTATGTATAATGAAATGTAAATTCGTTTGTTCATGAATATTTATTATTTGATTCGTGTTTTATGCAGAAGAGTTCTCAACGTACGTACTTTGCGAAAAATGTGCGTACAAATTTTCGAAGCGCGCTGCTACTTGCACAAAACTTGGAACGCCGTTCCAAGTCCGATAATACATTGTGCATTGTGCATCGTGCATTGCGCGTAAGTGTGAACACCTATTTTCGGGGTTTTAATGCATTGTGCATTGTGCATCGTGCATAGTGCATAAGTGTGAACGGGCCTTAAATGAAGATTTTGTATGTATATAAGCTCGTCTGTTTCACTAAACTGTGAGAATAAATTATTTCCTGGTGAATAAAGGCTTCCGTAAAAAATCGTCGTTTATAAATCCTATGCATATATTTAAATGACGTCCATAAATTTATAATAAAACTATATACTACAAAAACACCATATAAAATATTAATATATGTCTATTATTGCGTCTAAAGGCTAAAATTATTACCATTATCACAATAGTTTAAAAAAAAACACCATGACATATCAAATTATGAATCACATACAATATCTCTGGTTCACAGAAATTTCAAATTTTCATTTATAATACACTTTTTTGCAATTTTCACACATACAAAAACACAAAGTTATTTAATAAATGAACTCCAAAAAAGTCTAAGCCTAACTTTAAATTTAACTAAAACGTTTGAAATTATTAGCGAGGTTAACCCTTTCTGATTTTAAAATGTGTCTTAATCGCAGGTGAAAACCGCGTCAGCACTGTTCAATATCTGATTTTACGTCTCTCAGTTGTCAGCGTGGTAAATCTTGAGACGCCAGGAACACTTTTTTCATTTGCGTTTAAGCCGCAGTAAAAATATGAAAGTGTTCAATTAAAAGAAATATACGCTTTAGTTTTAGTAAGAACCTTGTAAAATCGAGGACCAGGAACACTGTTACCCATTCACTGAAAAACACATCCTAACAAATATATAACGATAGTTTTTTCTATAAACTATGTATCGAATTGGTTTTATAACTAAGGTTAGTACAAGACTGATTTGAACTATAAAATTTTAGCCTGGCATATTTGGCTTACAAAAAAGTGTAGACTTCGGTTGGAAAGACGGGAAACAATTCAGCTTTAAAGGCAAGTACAAATAAAACCATTTAAAACATTTGACCAAATAATGAGTGATCAGGAGCACCATGACAACGGCGCCACCTTAACAATAAATTGAAAACTTATAAATTATAAACAATAAATTAAGAAATTTTGTAATTCATCATTATCTTATTATTACTATTTTTAACAACTACTATAATTCTAAATATATATAATTTTTAATTTCGATTTTCCAACCAGCAGCTTAACTGATTTCTGTGACGTTTAGACCATCTGTAGTTAGCGTCTAACGGATATTTTCGCTGTTTAATCTAAAACACGTAATAAAAAATATTTTTCATGATATTTTGTGAAACACTAAATTAACATTTTGTCAATTAAAGCTAAGGTATGTTGCAAATAGCGCCATTGAGTCTAAAACTTTGCGAAAAACAAACAAAAATTGTGACATCTACTTAATGCTATAACTTTATTTGTTAACACGCTAAATTTATTTCAGGTAAGTCAGTTATCGACACTTTAAAAGTTTCTTGAATTTTTTTTAGATATTGTGTGACGACCCATAACCGGAGGCGAGATAAGATGACGATTTTTTTGTAGATAGAGAAAAATACTCGTTCCAGGATTTGAACCCGGTTCTTCTTTCTTTAAATTCCAGGCGTGTCCTCTCAGTCCGGTGTGCTACCACTGCACCATAAGGGCTGGTTTTTGATTTACTTTACGGCGTCTTTTAAGGCTGGTTCATACTTATGTAAAAACGTCCTTTGGGCAAAGTCCAAAGGACAAATACAGCGTATAAACGCATGTAAAAACGTCCTTTGGACTTTGTCCAAAGGACGTTTTTACATAAGTATGAACCAGCCTTTACACTCCCTAGTAGTTGTGAGTCATCACTTCAGAAATGGACGTTCCACCTCACAATTGTTTTGTTAAATAATGTCGACTACTCATCCCAGAAATCTATTTATTTGTGCCGATTTTTGTTTGCTTTGGGACTAAGCGATAACCCAATAATTAGTTAATGTGAAACAAGTGACATAAATTTTATTTTATGTAAAAATACGCTAAAAAGTCAAAAAAATTAAGACTGGTATTCATAAAAGTTTTGAACGCGGTCCACTTTGAACTGGGGCCGTTTTTTACGCAGACCGGTCTCTGATTTTCGGTCCCAGTTTGGTCGCTGGGAAAGTGGATTGGATTTGAAATGGTACGGGGTCTTTAGAGCAAGTAGGGAACTTGGAGCCGCCGGAAAAATTTTTTATCTTTTTTTAGGCTTTGCTTAGGCTTAGGTATAGGTTTTAGCGATGTTTATTTTTGGCTCCAAGTTCCCTCGGCTCCATTGACCCTAAACCTTTTTTTTCAAGCTGTTTTTGGTGACCTTTGCAATGACTAAACTGGACTGTGAACGTAAAACAAAAGACTGGTTTGCATAAAAACGGTCCCAGGGTGAAGTGGACTAGGTCTGAAAGTTTTATGAATACCACTGAACATTATTTCGGCGTGACTGAAGTTTCAATTTTACACCGTATTATTTCAACCGAACAAATGACAGCATAGTATGATTCAAAAATGATTTATCTGTGCTATTCATAAAACTTTTGGACAGCTTCTAAAAAGCAGACTGGGTCCACATTTTACGCAGACCGGTCTGCATAAAAAGCGGTCCCAGTCCGTTATTCCAAATGTAATGCACACGTCCAAATCAGATGTTTCGTTTGTCAGAGAATTGTTTACATTATTTTAAAATTTTAAAATTTAATGAAGTAAAACTTAATAAATCTTGCAACTGATATTCTAATTTCAACGTAGAATTGTAACAATTAAGGAATATTCAGGTTTTTAATAATTTTACGCAAATTTGATTAAATGTGCATAGTAGAAAAGCTGTGTACTTGCAATTAATAGTACGACCAAAAATATATAGAGTAACGAAAAATGTGCAACTCCTATATATAAAAGTACGGAAAAGTAGGCCATTATAATGAGCCTCTCCATTTAAATGACACTCTCCATAATAATGGCATAATAGTCATTTTAATGCGGGAAAATATGCCGTTCGCCTACGTCACTTTACATTAAATGCGCGCGCATCCCCCAAATGAAATAAAATGTTTTTATTGAACCCAGCACATTTGTGCAGAATAACCTAGGCGAACAGAATATTTTCCCGCATTAAAATGGTTACTATGCCATTATTATGGAGAGTGTCATTTAAATAGAGAGGCTCATTATAATGGCCTACTTTTCCGTACTTTTTTATATAGGTGTTGCACATTTTTCGTTATATTATATATTTTTGGTACGACGATGAAAACGGACTGGGACCGCTTTTTACGCAGACCGGGCTGCGTAAAAAGTGGACACAGTCCGCTTTGGACCGGGTCCAAAAGTTTTATGAATAGCACGGTATGTTTAATACTTTTATTGGAAAAAATTTGAATGAACAATAATTAAAACAAAATACTGGTAATTTTAGTCAATAATTTGACTTTTATCTTACGATTTGCAGTCAATAAAAGAAAAATAATAATTAAAACTGAAACTGGTTAAAACTTACGGAAACAAGATCCGTTAATTGCCATTTTCCTTCGTCGTTCAATATTCGCACCAGCTTATCCAGTTTTTCTTGCCGTTGACCTAAGTCGTATGAAGTAAGCAAAACCTTTACAAGGTGTAACCAAATAATAAACAAGCTTGTTGAGTTAAGTGTCAAATAATAAAACAAAAATATTATCACGGGAAACCTTACATTTGTTTAATAGACAGGAAAAATCTACTGGAAAGCATATACAAAATAATTTTTTTAAAGACAAAAAAGTTTATACTTTCTGATTATTTAGGCAAAAAAGCGCGTCTTAAAAGAAGTAAAGACCCGCGCAAGGACTGCGCAATGTTATACTTTGCGTCTCATTTCTGGTCAGATTCTTTTTATATACTGAATAAAAGGATGCGATATACATTCTGCGTTTAAGATGCAGTAAGAACCAGATAGGGTTAACATCTCGTGAAATCCAATAAAATTTAAAACTTGCAAATTTAAAAAAAAATTCATAGTACTGCTGTGTCATGAAATCTATGGGTTTTAAAAAATCATGAAAAATCAGTAAATTAAAAAAATTTGCTACTTTTTTTAAAATATAAATTTAGTTTTAGTTTTTTTTTCAAATTTTTTAACTCTTTCTGATTTTTATAGTGTCTTGGACCCAAATGTAAAGTTTGTTTGAGGTTTAAAGGGAGTGACGACTATTATGCAGTAACAGGAGTTAACACGCAAAGGTTTTATTAACAAAACTATATTAACCACTACTGAAATTGTCTTACATTGTGTTCAAGATGCGTTTCTTGTTAAAAAACCCAAAGGGTTACATTGTAAATGACTAATATCCTAAATGAGCCGAATCTGATAATAAATAATGAATAAAATTTTAAATAAGCTTTGTAGAAAAGGAGCATTGGCAGCCAAAATCTGAATTTGTGAATTTAATCCTTCCTAATTAGTTTTACACAAACAGGTTTGTGGGGGAGAGTGCGTGGCAGGTTATATAATTCTCTTGTTTTTATAGCTAAATTTTAAGTTGTCATTCAGCCCAGTTTTCAAATTCGAACTTAGTCATATTCAAATTACCGTAGTTGCGCCGGTCGCCGCGCGTGCTAAATAAAACCATTTCAAGCAGCAATTTCTGCTCCACACTCAAAATTGGGAGCGCAACGTTGGCACAATATTATTGGTTGGCTTTTAACTTGAGTATCGGTCGTGTCACTATCTACTAACTTCAGATCGGGATCCCGCAAGTCGGCTTGGCTAAACCATAGGTTAGCATTTTTACAATTGAGTTTTTATTTTTATTGATTCCTTATGAGATGGCAGTGCTGCGATTCGGTCACGGCCAAATCTAGGTAGGGAACTGTTGTTGAGTTGGAAAAAAGATCGTTGGCTGAACGATCTCTTTTCCATTGAGATAGGAAATTATTTCGGTGACCTTAGACAATTATTATGGCGGAATGGCTCGGATTCGTCAGTAGCCAGCTCAGGTATATTAGGGGTTAATTGCACGTTAAAATAGAGTTTTTAATATTTTATAAGTATTTAGTTTTTAGTTAGGCTGAGTAACCCTCGGCAAAGGTGATTGTCAATAACTACCTTTGCACCTAAAAACTGTGTTAATAATTGTTTTTCTTTAAATCACTCCAAATTTCCTGAAAATACATGAACAAGTAATCATGTTGCTAAACTCCTAATTTTTGTATTTTCACGTGTTGGTGCCAGTAGCACCATATTTTTAATATCAAAACTGGTTAAGGCAAAAAGCCTTCGTTTTTAATCCAAAAACTTAGTAATTTTTCCTTGTAAAGTTACCCTATTTAAAATGCCATTATTCACCGCAACGCAGTTAGTTTTCTGTCGTAAAAATTACTAAAATATTACTCTGGTGTAAAGTAGTGTAAACAAACCACTCAAGCGTAAATCAAATCATTCGCTGCATTCAAACCTGTTCATAATTAACGTAACCGTTATTAACACAAACACACAAAATTTTCAAGCCCTGTGTAACACAACCAAACTGGGCTAAGTCTAATTTTATTGCCTAAACCTTCTGATAATTAAACAGTCTTTTTAACTCTAACGTTTTTAATGTTTCAATCAATCTCCTTATCAACTTGTCAGTTAACCCGTCTGGTTCATCAGTTAATTGATTGAAGCTCACGTATTGCATAGCAACTCCTGTGTATAACTTTTTGTGGCACCAAACCTCTACGTTTGACCCTACTTTTGCAGAACACTTCAAATCTTTCACAAGCCCTTCAAGGTTAAGTTATACACAGTAGTTGTTTGTGGTTCGCTAACTGATCGTGAAACCCAGTAAGGAATCTTATCATTTTCATAGTAAAAATCTAAATATAGAAACTTAATTTTCTAACCCGTTGTCACAATGTTTTTATTTTAAACTAAGAACCTCACAGTAATCGACCAGTTAACAGATCACCTCAGGCAGCACTAAAATTGTACCGAAAACAGATGACAATATATGAAGAATTGTCTTGACAATTCAGTTTAATTTTCTACCTTTATCCAACCTGTTAAGCTAATGTTACTTCGCATAAATAATAAATAACTTATTTCCATCTCACAGATTTTCATCGTTCACTTCGGTTATTTCCTTTCTGACTTTTGGCACAGACTGAAACCCTCAGTTCCTTCTTATTTTTCAAATCCACTGCACTAACGTTTCACGGGGGTTGCCTATTTTAACTAACGTTAGCCGGTGTGAACACGGATCTCTTCCAGCAATATGGGATTCCGCTAGTCAGCAGCGGGAAATTTTTGAAGGCTGATGAACCAATCAGCTAAATTACTATAATTCTTTTTGCAACTCACCGAGTTAACGTTTCACAGAAGTTGCTTATATTTACAATAACGTTAATTCAAGAGCTGAATTCATTCATCCGTTTCACGCTTCAATTCATTGATATCCCAAATTTTTTGAAGACTGGAAACACTTGCAGTTATATTCACCTTTTCCACGCCGAGTACTCTTCTGACCTAGCGGTTGGCGGAATGTATTAGGTATTTCCCTTCATTCATAAACAAAAATCGATCCTGTTATAATCCCTACCAAGGCCACGCCTCCTTATTAATTTATATTTTTTTAAAAACGTGATCATTATCGTAGTAAGTGTAGCAGTGCCCTTGTGTACTGGGGAAGAGGCTCTATAAATATCGGCTAGACCCCTTTTCACCCGTTACAGGTTTTTAGATGTTTTTGATAAAATATTTATCGGTAATCAGTCCTGTATTACTCTGAGTATTTAAAAAATGTACAATACTTCTTCATTCTAAGGGCTCATAATGCGCAAAAACGAGCTACCTAAACAATAAAAATAATATCTTAGCAAATTATAAAACTATATAAATTAATCAAATTCAATACATTTGTTAAACAAAAAGAAAACAGCTGCAACTTTAAATAAAAACAAAAAATTCACACAGGGAGTATGTTATAAACCATAATCTATATAACCTAATTTCAACTCCATGTCTAGTCCATTCAGTCTAGATTTTTGAAGTTGTACTGATTACCACTGACACCAAACTTTATTATCAGGTGACACCTTAAGCAGGATTTGCTGTACTCTTGGATGTATTTTTTTCAACATAAGTTCGGGTGAATCAAGCAAAGCTTTCAGATACATTGGAATTATTACTAAATAAAAATAAACGTTTAAACAACAAAACATTTATAAAAATACAATTCAAATATACTGTTAATCAATCTTATTTCGTAAAGGTTTATTTTCCTGTGTACCACCGTAATAACCGCGCGCAGCGCTACATTTTGTTTTCAAAGTGTAATGTTTTGTTACATTTTGTTAGTGTGAAAAGCTTAAGCTTTTCATTTTAACAAAATTGATTGTATAACAAATATCACTAAAAAAATGAATTTTACTAGGAATTAAAATGGTTAAAATTAGGGCGCATTTAATACATGTAACAATAATTGGAATACTGACGGTATTGAATACAAATGGGTATGACTTAGATGGTGCCTGATGTTAACCGCGGTTTATTTGACACACCCCAAAAAGGAAAATACCACTATCATTTTTCACTGTGTTAACCAAGGAAAAGCGATTACAGGAACGGGTTATAAGGAAAACCATAAAAGATTCCTGTATCAGTTCCCAGATAAAGCACGTTTTTCTTTTTCATGGGTGGCGAGGGAGCGCCACGGGGCGATTTAGCCCCGTGGCGCAGCGCCAACCATTATTAGAGAACGTGGGTAAATTTTGAAATTCAGAACCTTCTTCTTCTTCTTCTTCTTATTATTATTATTAGTCCAACGCTTCATCCATAAAAGCGATATTCCTCATTGGTTACTGAATGATCAAAAATAAACATGGGCTCATTAGAAAGAAGAAGGAATTACGCAACTTTCTTAGGAAGCACTTTTTTCATTTAGGTCCTTGTTATCGATTTATTGATCAAAATAAAAAATTTGAAAAATAGACAAATAAAAACTCCCAACCGCACAATAACAGCCTTTTGGCAAAAATAAGGATTGTACAGAGCAGACAACCAACATTCCCTCATAAAAACCGCACAAAAAAATCAGACCGGTTTTAATTGGTGGCAGAAACGGAACCAGTTCCCAGCGCCATCTGCTTCAACCGGACTTTTTTTAATTCTTGCATTATTGATGACAAAATTAATTTAAAGTTTTATTTATTAAAAAATAATAATAAGCATCGGTGGCGCGGGAGCGCCACGCGCCGGTAATCATCGGTGGTGCGGGGTGCCACACTGCAATTTAACCCACGGCACCGCGCCAACTACATTTAGAGAACGTGAGTAAATTTTGTAATTCATGTTCATCATCTTCTTCTTCTTCTTATTATTATTATTTTTACTTTAAAAATTATAATTGCAATCATTGGCGCACGGCATCGCGCCAACTATATTTAGAGAACGTAGGTAAACTTTGTCTGGAGCGCAGCTGTACCGCACTAACTGTAATTAAACAACGTGGGTAAATTTTGTAATTTAAATTTATCTTCTTCTTCTTATTATTTTTTATTTAAAACAGTATATCTCGGCAATGGAATGATTATAAACATATGTCATTGCGCAGCTAAAACTATAGTTTATTAGGCTATTTTTTAAATTAATTCAAAAAAGTGGTAGACTAGCCTTGAAAACTGCTCTAAGAATAGATCGGAAAAAAGGGGCGATTTTTCCCCGGGCGTATGTTTAGACAGAAAAGATGTGGACTAGTCTGAGATGGACATTATGTGGACTATAGGAAATTCGCATTTGGTTTGGGCAGCTGCTCACTAAACAAAAATTTCTACCATATGATAATGATTTGTTTATACATTGATCTAATCACACAGCACTGTTGCATTTTTTTAGTTTGATGAAATGTCAATTGAAAAAATCATACTCACAGCAATCTTTGACAAGCGCGAAATCGCCACTTTTTCAAACTTATAGTTGTTTCTTAAACATAAAAATATAACCTTGTAATTGAAAAAGTGGCGATTTCGCGCTCGTCAAAGATTGCTGTGAGTAAGATTTTTTCAATTGACATTTCATCAAACTAAAAAAAATCCAACAGTGCTGTGTGATTAGGTCAATGTATAAACATATCATTATCATATGGTAGAAACTTTTATTTAGTGAGCAGCTGCCCAAACCAAATGCAAATTTCCTATAGTCCACATAATGTCCACTAGTCTAGTCCACATCTTTTCTGTCTAAACATACGCCCGGGGATAAATCACCCCCTTTTTCCTGCTCTATTCTTAGAGCATTTTTCAAGGCTAGTTGTTTAATAGCGTCAAGAATACATAACAAAGAATGTATCACTGTGTATTAAATTTCTTCCCTATCCGTGCATCGCTTTGACAAAAATTTAACCCTCCGGGGGTCGAATTTGACCCCTCTAGTTGGTAGCAAAAAATAAAGGCGGTGAATAAAAAATCACGAAAACGACAGGAAATGAAACAATATCACATTAAATAAATCATTAATAAGTATTAGACTGGTTGATTACTTTCTGATATAGGTATTTTAAAGAAAGACAACATAAAATTGTAGCTCATAGAGGATTTAAACTTTTTCCATCATCTTCTTTAAAATTTAAAAAATTAATTAAAAACTGAGCACAAAATAGTAAAATTTTATGGAATACCACTATAAATTTGTTTGGAGTTTTATGCAGAATAAAAGTATTTCAAGATTTTTTTTAATTACGCAAAACACGTAACATAAATAGAAATATTGCTTTAACAGAAGGAGCGTCTTTGACGAAATTTTCGTTACGAGAGAAAGCACAGTTTATAAAGGGTTTTTAGCGTCCAATTGGTGATAGCTGCGATAGCCCAGTGGTTCGGGCAAATTTTTTTGATTTGCCAGGTCCCAGGTTCGAATTTCCTTTTAATCGAACGTTGTTTTTGTTTCTTTTCTTTTAGTGTTTATTGTGTTTACACCTAATTTAAAATCTTAATTTCTATATTTTAGTCTAATTCCAATTTTTAAAATATTTGTTTGTATAAAAAGTTAATATTGAATGCAAATAAATAAGATTGATTTTAAAATAACTAAACTTATTCATTTTTTCTAGTAAATAATTTTAAAATTTAATGAAAGCACCTTTATTCCTGTTGTTCTTTAATAAAATTGTGAGTTTTAGTCGATTGTGGACTTATTTTATATATTTGTATGTTTTTACATTTATTTTCTCTCTAAATAATACAAGTGTCTTTTTTAGCTTGTTTTGGCGGGTTTTTTTATGCCTTAAGAAAGGGCGTTCAAAAGCCCCCGGGGAGTCAAATTTGATCGGGGGGTTAAATTTAACCCACCGGAGGTTAAATTTCTGTCAAAACGATGCACGGATAGGGAAAAAATTTAATACACAGTGATACATTTTTTGTTATGTATTTTTAATAGCGTTTATATTTTACACGTACATGCATATATTAAAAGTGCAACATTGATAATCGTTCTTGTGTATGTTTTTTTAAGAGTATGTGACTTAATTTTGGCAATCTTTTTTTACTGTTCTTGGTAAGTGTTTTGTGACTCTTCCAATCGGACCAAAATTTAAAATCAAAATCAATCGGTGGAAAGTTTTTTAATTAGACCGCGAAATTTAATTATTAAGATATTGGATAAAGTGTGAACCAGGAATCGACCAAAGTCACAAAAGGATTAATTTGCATAAAACAGGATTAAATTTGCAATACATTCTTTGGAACTCGAGTTCAGTGGTTTTTAACAAAAAAATATTATCGTACATACAACATGTGTACCATGATTGTGCTAAACTCTAAATTTCAAAGGATGTATTGCAAATTTTAATCCTCTTGTTTGCAAATTATTTCTTATGTGATTTTGGTCGATTAACACGTGCATTTTACACACAAAGACATATTCGCATGATAGCTACATAATTATGGTGGCTTAATGCTACACTTGGAGCAATCCAGGATGTTTAGTGTTTAATTATATTGCTTCTAATTTCACATTTTTAATTGTAGCAATTTTAATCCAAACTATTCATAATAAAATTTTTTAAACAAAAAATAAACCCCAAATAGTAATCCAGCATTTTTAGTGTTTAGGTCTATCATTATTATTTCTTATTTTTTAATTATAGTAATTTTTGGTCAAAAGCATAATTAATTTTTGAGCAAAACATAACCTTAAATATACTTAAAATAGTAATCTAAAATTTATAAAAAAATTAAAAAATTAAAAAAACATTAACAAATCAACAATAATAAAACACAAAATAATAATTAACTTAAAATAATACAAAAACAATTTTTAAAATAAGCCCAACTTAATTATTTTAATAATTAAAAATCACAACAATATTAAATTCAACTTGTATTATAATTTAATTAAAAATTGTCAAACAATTCAACACTCAGTGGTGTAATTGCAGGTGTGTCTGGCAATTACATTTTTCTGATAATTATGGGGTCATATATTTTCTTTATTACCTGTGAAAATTTCTATATAAAGTGGCGAAAAATCACCACATTTTATTCTAGTTCTCCTCTGTTTTTATGTTTTTATGTTAATGTTTTTTAATGTTATGCATGTTTCTTTGTTTATATGCTTGTTGGTTTATGCTTATATATATATATATATATGTGTTATTAAGCTTGGTCTGATGTATATATATATATATATATATATATGTGTGTATACTGATGAGTGCAACACTAAGGGCGTTTAAAACTGATGCACGAAACCCCAATTGGAACCTGCTGGGGACAAGGACCTTTACGTCGATACATTTTAATCTGTATTGCATCCTTGGCTTTCAGTAGATTTCAATGTGCTGCAGTGTGAACTTTTTGTTTGCTTAAGTGTTTTTTCGAAATCACTGTCAAGCATTGAGTTCAGATTTGTTTCTACTATTTGAGATAGTGGTTATGTAGAAGTTAATAATATTTTATTTTTAGCTTCAACTTATTCAGCTTAAAATCACAGACTGTTTATATAAACTGTTATAGCTCGTTTCATAGTCGCCTTATAAAGCTTATGTGGCAGTAGGCAGTTCTGGTGATTACTTCATCATGGGATCTTAATAACTTTCTGATGTGGATTTAAAAAAACAGAGCACAGTAATAAGTGCCTGTTTTTTATGTTCCGTCTAGAAAGTTTACTATCAAAGAAAAATGGAACAACATGTGGCTATATAGCTTTAACTCAAAATTTTTTTATAATTATGTTTGTTCCCTTACGAGTGTCGTGTTTATTTAATATTATGCCGAATTCTTGTAAATTAATTAAATACCTGGATTCTCTTGGTAAAGTTCTATTAAAGCGTAAACATTCTCCACACCATAAATTTTAGACGTTTTTACATCAAAATCAGATGAGTACGACGGCAAGCAATACTCGTAATCTTCTGGTTTGATTAAACTGCAGGTATCATTGTCTCGTTCCTGAAGAAGTTGAACTATTTTGCATTTAGACGGCATTGTATCTTCTAAAATAACCATAGATCATGTTAAGATAAAAAGAGACTATTTTGTTAAGTTAAATCTTTTGGAGGCACTGCAGAGCTTGGAGCTTGCAAATGGTATAAAAATCAGGTAAATTTTAAATATAATTTAATAATCATTATAAATCTAAGCGTTAAAATGTAGTTTGCAGAAGCTAGTCTTAAAAAAATCATAAAGAACTCTCTACGCAATGAGTCGTAAAAAAGCTTTAGCATCCCAGAAGCAGCTCCTCCAACGACAAAAACCCGGGATTGGGAGCAGCTCTTCTAACCACAATAACCGTAGGTAGGGGTTAAGACATGTTTATATTCTTTAAAAAAACATTTTTAAAACAATTTTTTTTAATATTGTGGTATTTTGTGCATTCATTTAAAAACAATTTTGATTGAAAACAATAAACTAATATTGTTAAAATAATAATTTTATGCAACAAATATTTGCAGTAAAAATACATCTTTTGTTAATATTGTAAATAACATCTGAAAAATATTTTCTTAACTAGCCCAACAATATCACCAAATAAATTATAATAATTTTAACTTCACCAAAACATTAAGTCACAGGGCCCAAAAAAATAACAATTAAAAAAAGGCTTGTATCTATTTCTGGAAACATTTCATTAATGAAAAGAACAATTTTAAGTAGTATATTAAATTTTTACCAAACGATAACTTAGTATCATTTGACAAACAGCGGTTGATAAATTCCGAGGCTGCTTGGTTACATGGTAGCCAGTTGGACATACAAAGACGACCCCATAAGCCTAAATTAACTTTTAGAATCAATCAGAAAAAAAACAGCAGAATAAAAAAACTAAACATACTAAAGTTAAATTCTTCACACTGAAATTAAGAGCGTAACCGCTCGGCCAGAAAGCAATAAAGAATGAACGCGCGAGAATAAAAATAATAAGAAAGTGTTCAGAGATGATGTAACTAATTATTATTAAGTTGCGTCAGGTGTTTTTCTCCACGTGATATTTTCTTGAAGAGCGAGGGGTTACTTTACCACCTAACTATTTTCACGCTGATAGAATTCATCTTCAGTTAAACAATCTTTATCGTCAATCAATTTTTATTTTTTAACAACTAAAATTAATGCCATATTAAATTATTGAGATTTTATGACAATTTTTTATAAAAAATAACATATTGCATTGCATAGCCTTGGCAGTCGCACTTTTACCGTATGTTTATCTTGCCAAAAATGATGTTTTATCCTTATCCTAAGCATATTTTTTTTAAATTTAAATAAAAAATCATTTTAGCCAAACTTGACCTTTTTTCAGATTCTAAAGGAGTATAAGTTAATGGTTTACAATTTAAAAATTTGATTAAATAAAATTGTTAAAAACATAATTTATGTTTTCTTAGTTTATTCATGTACGCAACTATGTATTTGATTTTAAAACGTCACAAACCTTTAATTGTTATGCCACTACGGTATAATGATATTCCTTTCGGTTGCATGCTTGTTCGATTTACAAGATTCCAGGAATCTGCTAATTCGGTAAGGACTTTAGACCAATCCTAAATCCTTCCTTTTTGAATAAGTAAATTATAAATTGACTTTGAAAACATTATAAGATAAATGTTACAACTATGAATTTGTCTATTCACTAATTTATATGATTATAAATTTAAAAAAAAATTTTTTTCAACATTTAGAAAATTTAAAAAATTAGTCTTTAGCTTTGAAAATGTGTAAGGAAATAGGACAGTGATTTAAAACGTTTAAAATCTGACTTTTAATTTTTTTCATCATTTGGTGGAATTTAAAACTTTATTAATTTAATGAAGAAAATTAATGCTCATTAAAAAATAATTATGTTTAAATCAAAAACTGCTTAATTAAAAAAAATCCTGACCGTATAGTAGATTATTACGACCATATAGTTGATTATATATTTTGTATACAATATATTATACTGTCAAACCACTAAACGCACAATATATGATACCACTGCAAAATTTTCATGTATATTTTTGTTGAAACTAAATGTGTAAAAGGTTTACTTCTAAACAAGAAGATTGAAACATCCCATCTATTGCAATGAGAATTTCCCATATAAATGACAGATGATCTGAATCTTTGTTTTCATGGAAGCAAATTTTTATGTGTGGGTGATAGACAGGATCCTTGTGGGACTCCTGTTTTTATGAAGTTTTTGTTTTGATTTGTGATTGTTGTATGTGGTGTATGCTTTGCGGCCTTTGATGTAGTTGTTTATGATTTTGTAGGTTTTGTTGTGTATGT
>JASAMX010016967.1:0-13636 GCA_030248175.1 Microlaimidae sp. YZB2_3
CAACAAATGAACTTATGCAAATTTAGGTGACCACTACGCTACTGAAATATGTTTATAACAAATAGGCGGGTCCTAACCCGGCCGACGAGAAGGAAGCCTGCTTCTGACGAAACTTCTACTCCTCTACCCTCTTCTTCTTCCACTTCTACCTTCTCAAACTCAGGTAACCCTTAATTTTATTCTTTAAAAGCGCGTTCACGATTGGTGAATCCTATTAATTTACGGCAGTTGTTGTTGTTACATTACTTGAAACTTATGGAAACAGTCAAATTGCGTTAGATATTGTTTGTGTTTTGGTTCGTCGATTTTATGTTGTCTTCTGTTTTGAGGTGAACGTTAGTTTTTAGACCCTGTAGCCCAAACTGGTAAATTCACCTCGAAAAGCGCGAAAGACAATCGGAATTTTTCTAAGTTTGTTACAGAAAACTAAATCACTTAAAAACACACACGAACACAACAACACACATTGTTCAGCAAATTATAGTTGCTTCTTGATTTTCAAAATACTTTTTTAATAATTGATTAAGAAAAGAATCCATGACTTTTTAAAAAGTTCTGTAATTTTACTGCATTAAATTTGGTGAAATATGGATTTATTACAAAATATTATCAGTACTTCAAATCCAACAGATTTATATTTTTTAAGAAATTTTCATCTGGTGAAACCAATAGTTAAAGTAGCATGAATAAAAAATATTAATACAAGAAAGTATAGGACTTTATGTATTTCCGAGAAACATTTAGTGTCCCAAGTAGACCACGTTCTTATTAGTTCATATTCTAGTTAAGGCCTTGAAAGTATTAATTAGTCCTTTTTGTCCTTATTTAGTGCTAATGTTCTAATAAGAGCATTCTTATACATAGGGCGCATAATGCTTTTTATTAGGATGTGCCCTAATTTGGACTATTTGGCTCAAAGTACAACTGATCTAATTTACTAAAAATCATTTTATAAGTTAATTAACTCAAAATTACTTTAAAAATTATTCGTTTTTCAAAAAATGAATAAATAAAACATTTTAATTTATTATATTCACAAAATTCACAATATTTTTTTCTAATAAATTTGAAATATTCATGATTTTTTTGAGGAAAAAACCACTGAATTTTTTTAATAACAGTAATAACAGTAATTTTTTTAGTAAAGCGAATTTTCTGAGAGTCCCAATTAAGCTGTCCCACAATTGTAGCTATATTTGCTCTAATTAGGGCACGTTTTAATTTAAACGTATTCTAGTTACGGCAGTAAAGGTGTCTACGCTGAGGAACAGTATATCCAACCAAATATTTTTCATTTACTTCCATGCTATGCATTTTTGGTAAAAAACGTGTTTAATCTCAACCATTTAACCCCAGTCCAACCATGTAACTCAGTTTGGTGCTTTATTGTCTAGAATATTTGAAATTAATCTATTTCTGAATTTCAGGGTCTCTTTCATTGCCTCTTCTCTTTGCGGGCGTACTTCTTCTGTCGGCAAATGTACAAGCTCAAAATTATAACCCGGAACGGACGTAAGCGTTTTTGTAACGTTTTGTTGCTTTAACACCTTTTGATTATTAGAGTGAAGTGGCGAAACTCAATTTGCATAAGCAAAGAAGATCTGCAGGCATCACGGCAGCTTCCACAAAGCTGAGCTGCCGTGATGCCTGCAGATGTACATGTACAATTTAGCGTTTAGAATATTTTTTGTGTTTATTATACATTAGAATTGCATTTACTTATTTATCTATTTGTTATTATTATGACACAATGAGTCTGAATCGTTGTAAAATATTTGTAACTCTGACTCTTTTTATCTTTGAATACTTAGATCCTGTAAACATTATGAGTCAGAGTCACGTTGATTTTAAACTAATTGTTACTCTTTATGTCAAAGTAACGCCGAATTGCTTTTTTTAGAAGTTTTAATTGCTCAGGGGAATCTCAGATTGCGCACACAGATGAATTAACGGTGCCTTGTTCGGAATTTGTCGAACACCTGTCCCTTCAGTATTACCCCAATTTTCAAAAAGTAAACAAGTTTTTATTTGTTAGAATACGCTTCTTTTAATTTAGCATTTATAGGCTTTGTAATAAATTAAAATTTAGAATTTTATTCAGAAAAATTGGTTAAAAACCTTTATTTTTTGAATTAAGAAAGGCCATGGGTCAATTTACTGATGTTATTTTTGCACTAAAGCCTTGCACTTAGCTCGTATAGGGGCGAATAATTTTACAAAATATCTTTACCAAAAATATATATCACAAAAACAAAAGAAAATGCGACTTTCTAGAGTAAAATAAAATAGAAATGTTTATGCACACGTTACAAACAGTTACAAAAAAGCGCAATATTTAATAAAAAGTGTAAAAAATAACAACAATCAAATCTCATATCAAATGATACACATCAAATCATCATGATAATAATGTGGAACTAAAGCAAATATAGTTAATGGGTGATGGTTGCAAGGGCTAATAATATAGTAAAAAAGAAAAAAAAAACAAAAGCAAAAAACGTTTGTCTTTTATATATATATATATATCATAGACACATTTGCTGCTCCAACTGAAGCTAAACCTAATTAGAGTACGTCCCATTTACCAAAATTCAGTTTTCTAATGAAAACATTGTGCACTAAAAGGTGACCCTACTTGGGCATGTATTGACTCATAAAAGGCCCGCTTAATTTATGACACGCCCTAATTAGGGCACGTCTTACTGTGTAATGCTATGTAATAGGGTGTTTATTATGTAACATGCGTTATATTCTATGTTAGTATACAATTTTGGTGCAAATTACTTGCGAAATATTGAAATATTGATTGTAAATCTACTTAGTAACTTAGAAGTTTGAAACCCAAAAACTGGGAGCTGCGAAGGACTTTATTCTATAAAACATTTTATAAAAAAACTTAAAAACTTTATTTTATAAGCATTCAGTTAAGACATTTTATTAAAATATATAGAAAATATACTAGTTTTCCAGAAAATATTCATCTATAATTTGTTTAAAATTTTTATAATCCGTTTGCCTAGTTAATTCTTTTTTCCGCCCGGTTATGACGTTGATATACAGTTTCACACCCAACGCACATGAAAGCTTCTAAAATTAGTATACACATATTTTAATCAGAAATAAAGCAAATCTTTAAGATAAAAATTTAAATTAAAAAAACATAAAATGCAACTAAATGTCAGCACATTGTATATCAGTGGATATGATATTTTTTATCACAATAAGAGCCAATAGATTATATATTACAAACTGTTTGGAGCCGATGTCAGTTTCTAATGTGAAATTATAGAACCAAAGGTGGGATTTTCAACTTAGCTTAATAAAGAAACAAACAGTATATATTAAAAATTTCAGTTTTTAATTTTTAAATGAGCTTATTTAACCCAGCAAAATTGCTTCCTAGTATAGAGCCACTGCACTGTAAAGAAAAAAAAATCAAAATATTCTTTTAGTTAAATACTTTCTAAGTTTTTTTAAAATCCCAAAAATGACTCTACTGTTACCGTGCTTCAACTAGTAGTTTCACTATTTGATGTTTATAAATATTTTTTTTCATGGCGACTTTGTTTCAAGACAAAATCTTACATAAGCACATGATCAAAAGTAACGTTGCAACCGGTTGTAGTTGGATTCAAAAAAGGTAAAGGTACCAACTGGTTGTAGTTGGATTCAAAAAAACACAAACATACGCAATACAATACTTTTAACATGCATGAACATTAACACTACTTTGGAACCACATGACCTTTGGGCGAACCCCGCTGCAGTGGATGATCTCCTCTGAGAGTGAAAAGAGGAGGTGAGCAAGGCGAGGATGGTGCCGGACGGACCGTCCGGTACATTCGGTTTGGACCAGACCGATTGTGATAAAAAGATCGGTTGTTGGCAAACAACAAAATAGGATGGAAAAACCACCGTTAAGACTTGCCTACAAATCCCTAACAATTGCCGTGACCATTACAGAAATTTTTTTGGTATAGGAACAGCCTAAAACTTAAGGAATCAATAACAAAATGACTTTACAATCCAATCACCATTGTAATCAGTGACTCTTATTCTAATTCTTTTGTGCAATAGCAAATTTTTAACATTTGATTAATTATAATTTTATTATAGAGCGGGCACCCTTATGGTACACTGGATCCGGAAAAACCATTCTTGTTTGCTGTGGAGTTAGAAAGACGCCCAGAACTTAAAGAACGGCTTTGTCCCTTGATCCGTCACGAGTGCTGTGAAAATTTCCAAGGGGCTTTTTGCCAAATCAGTAAGCCCTTTTTTTAATATTTTGTTTAACCCGATAAGGATAGGGTGCCTCAATTTGACAGACATTTTTTCTGCCTCTTATCTGCCTCAATTTTTGCTCTTATTCTACCTGAAATTTTGCTGCTTTCTACCTGCCTTTGACCTGCCTCCTACCTGCCTCCAGTCTAAAATCTTCCTGCCTCCCGCCTGCTTCCTATCTGCTTCCGAAGCAGTTTTAGCTCCTACTGTCTCCTAGCTGCCTCAGAGGCAGTTTTAGTTGCCTTCCACCTGCCTCCAATCTTCTGGAGGTAGGTTTAAGAGTCGTAGTTATCGGGTTAAGGACCGTTTTTTTGCAAATTTTAATAATTGACTAGAAAGCAATCGCAGAACGCATTTAACCATAAAACGACCGTTGTGTCTATTACTCAGCGTTTTTACTTTTACACTTTAATATTTTTAAGTAATGGGATTTGATAATTTTTACCTAAGACAGGGTTGGGTGTCCATATTTCTTGGCATTTTTTATAAACTGCATTCTGTGACTGCATTCCTTCACCAAAAACACAAGTTTTTACTGTTATTCGCCATTTACTTGTAAATTATAACAAAATAATTTGATTTAATTTACTGTTATACACGACTAATTTTAATTTTTTCACCATAAAAATTGGTGTGTATTTCTAAATTATTCTTTTTTGTTTTTTAGCAGTTGAAGGCAAGTACCATTAGTTGATTTAACAAAATTAGACTTTTAAAAATTACCTGTTTTTTAATATTTTTTAATATATAAATGCATCTCCTTTAACTTAACTCCACCCACAAAAAAACGAAAATCAACAAATATTTTGTTGATCTACGTCTTGAGCCTCAAAAAGGAAATTCTAGAGATTTTAAAAGTTAGGTACGTATTTTTTAAACGCATGCCTGCAAAAAATATGCAAAAATATATTTAAAAAAAATTGAAATACATCATGCAAATAATCTTTTTATTGCAAAAACAGTCATAATCTATCCAATATTGGTGTTCATTTTTTAACCAAGTCATTTTAATTGTATGTTAATGAGCAAAACAATGGTGCTCCTAGATTTTTATATTTTCTTGTCTTGTTATCTGATAATTAATAAAATTACAAAATACTTGTAACAATAAATATAGTGTAACAATAAATATAGTGTAACATTCTGGTAACCACATGTGATGTTTGTTTAAATACTAATAAATTGATAGTGTGGTTTTTAAAATTACTTCAATATTGCACAAGTTATGATTGCTTGAGTTGCAAACAAAAAATTTAATGCATGGTGTATTTTAAGTTTTTGTTATTTTTTATACAATTTTTTGAGGCTATTTTTAATTTCAGGTACGGTACGCCACGCGTTACAAAAACGTGTATCTGGGTTTGAACATTTTAGATTTTTTTTAAACTCAGGACATATAGTCTAAAATTATACTTTAATGATTTTCCTATTTTTGTGTGCGGAGCTTAGTTCAGGCGGGTGCTTTATAAAATAACGTACAGCTTATTATTTATTTGGACCGTAGCCAACTGGCAAAATATTTCAATGTTAATACAGTATGTAAATGAACGTTAACAACGTTTTTTAGGGAGCTGTCCAGAGTGCTGTTCCTACGGTTGCTCTTCACTGGGCCGATGTCTGTGTCCCGCAGGCCTCTCAGGCGAGTGTTGCGAAGTGGACGAACGAGAAAGCGACAATCCGCTTTACTACGGTAGAAAATTTATTTTGCGAGTAAAATTTGTGAAAAGAGTGATGAATAGTGAACGAAAAACCTAAGAAAATAATTAAAATATCCATAACTATTAGGTTTTTATTATTAACTACGCATAAAAACCATATTAACAATGCTAGCATTTAAATAGCACTTTAAAAAAGACCAAAAAAACACAAAAAAACCCCGTTTAAAATGTAGTTAAAAACAAACCAAATTTATAGATTCTTTATTGTTTTGTTAATCAAGCGTTTATTCAAACTTTGCACAATTCATCTAGCTTAGGAATTTTTTTTGTTGTTCGAATAAAGTAAAATGTAAATTTACGTTGATAACTGGTTTTGAATCAGAAAAATATGTTTAGTGAATAAATTTTATTACAGTAATAGAAAATTTTTTATTGGGATATAAATAATGAAAAAAACATAATTATACTTTAGTATTTAAAAAATCAAAAAAATTTAATATTATCAGTTTTTCTAGATTGTTTTCAGTAATATTAAATATTAATCAAAACAAAAAATTAATTATTTAAGTAAAACGCCTTTTATTTTACAATATATACAATCAATAGAAGAAAATTACCCAATTTGTTGTTGCAATGAAAACTATTTAAACAAAACGGTTTTAAATGACTATGAAAATATAAAATAATATTAGCTGAATGCTTGCACAAGCATAAATTTTATTTTTAATTTAAGTTAAAAAATGATTGTATTTTACAGCTTTTCAAAACAGAAAAAACAGTTATACCAAAAATATATAACATAAAAAACAAAAAAAAAGAATGTAACAATTTAGATATGTTGCGTAAACGGAATGTAGGGCCTTAACTAGGGTGACGTCTTAGTTTTACGTGTTTTAATTATGGTCCCAGTGCTTTAATTATAGCTTGCACTCATATGACTGTCAGAATTCTTTATTTAGGGTGATCCTAACTGAAGCTTATGAAAAACCTAAGAGAAGGTACGCACTCAACTGAGACTATTGAGCATCTATTTAGGTTACACTTGTAAAACAAAAGCCTCAAATCAGGAACTTGAAAAGACCTCAATTAGGGAACGTTACGTTTGGGAGTGTCCAATTAAACCTTTTTTTGTCAGATGATTATATTTATCTTTTTCTTTTTTAATGTTGTATATTTTGTCATGAATTAGAATTCTTCAATTTTCTAATGATTCGGAAGGAATTCGAGAAATTGGCATTTAATTTTGAGAATTTTTAATTTTGTTCCAAAAAATCAAAATTTTACCTTTGTATGATCTTTCTCTTTTTCAGTGCTAAATAAGATTATTTTATTCTGGTTGTATTTATTAATAATATTATTTAATCGTCTATTTTATTGTTAATTTAAATACATGGGGTATGTAAGTGTTTAACCTTTAAACATATATACGCACACACTAGGCTCTAATGTGTGTATATATATTTGTAAATATGCTTGTGTTGTTTTCTTATGTTCATTGTGTTTTCGTGTTTTATGGCATAAATACACTCTATTCTATTCCATTTCATATTCAGATGAAAAACAGCCGGACAGCCCTTTCTCCACTTGCGTTGCCTCTTGCTCTCTGCTTCGCAGTTTTGACGGCCGATTTTCCAAATTTCGCATGCATTGCCCGTACATCCTTGCTATGGACCAAGCGGACGACTACATGGAGACAGCCAACACCTGGCAAGTCAGAGCCCAAAACGTCGACTGCGAGGAAGTTAGTACCTGTCATAAGGTGGGTCCATAAATGTTGGTTTAATCTTTAGGAATGCGAACGATTTTTATTTAAAATCAACTTAAGAAATTACCAAAAACATTAAGATATTAACAATTGTTAAAAAAATGTTCCGAATTCTTGGGTTTTTGGGAAAAAAATAAGATTTTATTTAACATTTGACCGTAAGGTTTAATATAGGTAAGATACTTTTATATATCCAATCAATTAGATATTATTATCTTTGGATTAATTATCTTATCAATTTTCTGAAAATTGCTAAAATTTTAACAGTTGTATTTAAAACATACCAAACCCATGAGCTTATTCAGTGTATATAAAACTACCGTTTCAACCATCAAAAAGTTTAAAAAATCAAATTTGTGTAGTGTAACATATTAGGCACTACACTACTGGGATTTTTGTAATTTTATCTGGAAATAAACATTTAAATCAGAGAAAAAGGTACTGGCCGCTGGCCGATTCCTAAATTTGAAGCCACCTTCAAGCAAGTATCAAAGTCTTAGTTTCTAAACATTAATAACAAAGCTTACAAGGACATCAATAGACAGAAGCCTTATAAACAAAAAAAACAAACTGAAAAATATTTTAGAGTGAATATATCGTGATTCAGGCGATAATTATATTAATGTATAGCTACAATTTAATTCGGTACAGTAGTAGTAAAATTTAATATTGGTAAAAAATCAACCGAACCACTAGCAAGATACGCTGACTGAAATTTTTTTCCAATTTAAATTATTTTTGAACATGCTTCAGTTATGACATCTTAAAGCTTAGTGTGAAAGCTTTAAGCCAAAGTGTAAATTTTACACGATAGATGTTGATAGTGAACGATGAAGATGTACGCGTAATTCTAGTAATATACCTTCTTGTAGTAATGGTTTTTTTTCAATCTGACTTTGAGTCTTAAGAGTAATCGCCTAATAGCATATTTAAGCTGAATCACATATATTATTTTATTTATGATAATCTATTTCATTTTCTTTTACAGAAGATCTGGATTGATTTACCAAATAACTTAATAGAGGTTGACGGTAAACAGGTGACCGTGAATGGAAATCTTCTAGGTGAAGGAGAAGCCTATACGGCATCAAGTAACCATTTTTCAAATTAATTGTATGATTATAATAAGACACCATAGTTAAAACGTTCAATATTGTTAATACCTGGCTTTTAATAAAGGCTTTTTAGCTCAATAAATAATTTAAAAATACTCTATATAAATCTGTTTTACACTGGGAATTTTTTTTTAAAACTGCTTATGGTGTGAGCTGTTGTTAGTGAGTTATGATGGAAAAACGATTACAGGTTCTGCAAAGTTTTAAAATCGTTAAAAAAGTTTTTACCGCAATAAAATTTATAAAAAAATCAACATTCTATGCTTATCAAACATACTTTCAGAATTATCCTAGGCTGTGACGTATTTTGTTTTAACATCAATACTTTTTGTAATTAATTAGTCAAAATCTTAATAAATAAAATTCCCAGTGTTTAGCAAATTTTAGCGTTTGTCTAAAAAAAAATTAGACCCCTTTGAAACGCTTTCTTAAAAAAATTTGAAAAAAAAAATTTTTTTTATTTCTGAGCAACCGTGCGGTTGTCTAACTACTTTATTTAACTAACTAATCAAAAGCTTTTTTATTTTCAAAAAAGTATTGGTTTTTGATTTAGCGAAATTTTTGTTTGTCTTTTTTAGGCTTATATTGGCAGTGCAGTTTTGTACTGTGTGGACGTTTGCATTTTTAATATTTTCAGGTCATATTTTTTTAGACGAAATTTTTAACATGATGATTACACGTTTCTCGCTTTGAACAAAATTTATAAAAATATTTAGATGACGGTGTAAGCATTCAAACCGATGGCGAATTCAATTATTTGTCAACCAGCTTGGGCTTGCGCGTTAAGTGGGATGGCAAATTATCAGTATATGTGACTGTTGACAAAGATAAACAACTTAACAATGTGTACGGTCTCTGTGGATTTTTCAACAACAATCCCGCAGGTAATATTTTATTTTATTTATGTTGTATTTTTGTTGAACTGCCCTAAATTGCTGTATTCTAAACTTAAAAAACTATTTTGTGATCATTTTTGTTTGCTGTAAACAGCACATTTTTTTTGTAGTAGTTTTTCTTCCTTAATTGTTTTATTTTTATTGACAAGAAAACTTTTTATGATTAATTTTATATAAAAAATTTTAGAAAAATCTTAGGGTTAAATATACTGTTTTTCTATTTATTACTAATGAAAAATAAAATATTAAAATGTATAAAACATTTAAAAATAATTTGTATAACAGTATAAATAACATAAAATACATTTAAAGTTAAAAACTTTACATCTTAATACTGGAACTCTAAGACTCCTTCTGATTTGAATGACTAAAGTTTCAGACTGTATTATAATTAGTGTTATACTCAAGTATTTTTTCTAAAAATGAAAATAAATTTATTTATTTTTAATTTTATTGATATATTATATTATTCGTACTAAAAATTTATGAAAAAGGTTAAATTAAAAATAAAGTTTGAGCTTAATTTGAGTTATGTGAAAATTACATCTGGTTTGTGCAGTTGGTCACTAATTAAAAATGGTGGTCATAAAAAACAAATACAAACATTTGTATTTTTATTAATAATAATCAATTATTTGGAAATTGTGGTTATTAAAAATTTATAATTTAAATACAAGTAAAATACTTTATTTTAATTGATATTCGCATCATAACCATATCTATTTCGTGAACAACCACAAAACCAACTTTTAATTCATAGTCAAAAATGATTGTATTTTAGATGATTTCACACCATTTGGGGAACCACCCAGTGAAGAACTTGACTTTCAAAGTTTTGTGGAATCATGGCAGAGTCGTGGTCAGGGACAATGCTCAGAGGACTTTTCATTTCAGAGCTGTTTGTCAGAAGAAAGATCTGAAGAAGCTAATAATCGCTGCAAAGTTCCTCTAGAAAGTGATATTTTTAAACCAGTTCGAGAATCTGGATTAAGCCCAAATTGGTATATAAAATCCTGCATATATGACTTCTGTGGGCTCAGTGGAAAAAATCCAGAAGATGACAACACGCTTGTATGTCACTATGTGAGCGCCTATGCTCTAGAAGCGGCTAGAAAAGGCCATAGAGATCTCAATTGGAGAAGTCCAGAACTTTGTGAAAAACAATGCCGAGCCAATGAAGTTTTTACAGAATGTCGATCAATGTGTCCTGGGACATGTGGTATGCAGCACAGAGCTCAAGAAGAGCGCTGTTTTGCTGAATGCCACCCTGGCTGCCAGTGTGCTGATGGATATTATCTGGACCAAGGAGAATGCGTTAAAGCATCTGATTGCCCTTGTTATCACAACAGGAACCGATATGCTGCTGGTCAAACAATCAAGCAAAGGTGCAATTATTGCACTTGTGAAAACGGTCATTGGGACTGCGATGACAACCATTGTCTTGGTACTTGTAGTTTGGTAGGGCACAGTACAATTAAAACATTTGATGGCAAATCATACCAATTCAATGGGCAATGTGAATATGCAATAGTAGAACCTGCTAAAGATGAACCTGTAAAATTGGCAGTTTATGTAACAAAATACCAGTGTACATCAGACAACAGCAGATGTCAATTAAGACTTAAAATACAGGCTCTGAACACTCAAGTTCAACTTGAATCCAACAACGATGAGATTTTAATAAATGGTTTAAGGGTAGTAGACCCATCATACCAAAACCCTGATGTAAGCGTTAGTCACACTTCCTTTTTTACTAATGTGGTGGGTAGTGGATGGAGTGTACTATTCAATCATGATTCACTTGTGTATATTACTGTGACACCGTCATTTAGTGGAGAGGTAAGAGGTCTTTGCGGAAACTATGATTGGAATGCAGACAATGACTTTTTGGCTTCTACTGGGTTGGAAGATCAAAACATAGAAACCTTTACTGAATCTTACAGAAGTTATCGTGACGCTGAATGCCAAGAACAACCAAGTTTTATTCAGTCCCACTGTTCATTAAAACCCAGAATTAGGGATGAAGCACGAACTGTGTGCAACGTTGCTACAAGTAGTAATGGTCCTTTTGCCAGCTGTCAAAACGCCTTGCAGAGAAAAGACTTGGAACATCAGAAGATAATATGTGTTGAAGGCGCTTGTGAAGCTGGTGACATTCATGAAGCTTGTATTTATTTGGCAGATCTTGCTCATGAGTGTATAAATTCAGGAGCAAATGTAACATGGGAAGAAGATGCTTTTCTAAAAGAAAAGTGCAGTTCAATACTAAACCAGTGTCAGGATGGTAGATTATATACAGAGTGTGCTGACAGTTGTACTGCAACTTGTCAGAGCCGAGCATCTGACAAACCCGCAAAATGCAATGGTGACACTGAGTGTGTACCAGGTTGTGAATGTCCACAGGGTACCATTTATGACGAACTTACAAATGTTTGTGTTCAACAAAGCCAATGCTCCTGTTTTGACCCGTTTACACAGCATAATTATAGAGCAGGAGAAACAGCAAAACGTGGATGCAACACATGCACTTGTAGCAATGGAAAATGGGAGTGCACAGATCTAGAATGTTCTGAAAACATCTGCCCTGGAAACCAGGAAGTGTTGGATCATGTTTCTCCTTGCAAATTGACATGTAGTAACTATGATCGATTAGACCAATCTCTTTGCCCAGGTTCCACATATAGAGGTTGCGGCTGCGCAGATGGTCTAGTATTACATGAGCAAAATTGCATTGAGCCAACTGAATGTCCATGTCAACATGCGGGGGTGGATTACCCAGTTGGAAGTGTTGTAAACAAAGATTGTAACACTTGTTCTTGTGAAGGTCGTTTTTGGAATTGCACTTCAAATGAATGTGAAGCTACATGTCTTATTACTGGAGACAGTCATTATACAACTTTTGATGGAACTTCATACTCCACTAATGGAAGATGCTCATATATTTTGGCACGTCATGAAAACAATGATGGAGAGAGCAATTTTGAAATATCAGCACAAAATGTTCCCTGTGGATCTAGTGGAGTTACTTGCACTAAGCAGCTAGAAGTTCATTTAAATACTGAACCTGTGTATCATTTAAGCCTTCTAAGAGGTCGTGAGCTACTAGTTAATGATAAAGAGGAGCAAGTTCCATGGCAAGATAGCGACGCTGGTGTTCAAGTGTACAAAGTGGGTCTTTGGCTGTCGCTGACTACTAAGTTTGGTTTGAGAGTCATGTGGGATGGAGGTACACGAATTCAAATCACTGCCAAACCCAAGCTTCAAAATGAGTTACAAGGTCTCTGTGGCTCATACAATGGAAGAACTGACGACGATTTGATGACGCCTAGTGGTGACGTTGAGCAGGATGCAAACAATTTTGTAAGTGAATGGAAAGTAGAACCTGCTTGCCAGGATGCCCCGAGACTCGTCTCCAGAAGATGCTTGTCAACAAAACCCCCACAGAGAATCTTGGGCTGACAGAGCTTGCAGGATTATTACACACTCTGCACTTTTTCAAAGATGTAGGGCTGAAGTTGGGACTGAAGATGTTCAAAGATTCCACCAATGGTGTCGACAAGACTCCTGTGCTTGTGATAGTGGTGGAGATTGTGAGTGCTTATGCACTGCAGTCTCTGCTTTTGCAGAAGAATGTAATAGACATGGTGTTCCAGTTCGTTGGAGAACACAAGATGTTTGCCCAATGCAATGTGACTATGCCCAAGTATACAAAGCTGCTGGCAGCATTTGTGGAAACACGTGCGGTTCTTTATCATTTTTAGATCAAGATTTTTGCTCTGAAACGGTGGACTTACTTGTTGCCCAGATGGCTTGGTATTAAATGGAAATGAATGTGTTCTCCCAAGAAGAGTGACAGATGTGATTATGAAGATGTAAGTTATCAACCTGGAACTTGAAAGGCATCTAAATTTATGTGGAGAG
>JASAMX010016968.1:0-62999 GCA_030248175.1 Microlaimidae sp. YZB2_3
TAACCTCGTTCAGTTACGTATTGCCTGATGCTAATGTTATTTTAAAGTTCGTACAATAATTTTTATAAGTAATAAGTACTACACAAAAAGCAAAACAAACAATCATATTGGTTGATTTATGTACCTCCCCCTCCTAAATTCTCCTGCCGCCTATAGCGTTGGCTCGGATTTTTTTCATATAGGTAGGTACCCTAGAAAACATGGAGCCGAGATGCTGCTCATGTGCTTTGGTTTACAATGTGGGTTTAGCCAAGGGGTCTGAAAAACTAACGTCTCTAAATTCCTTTTTTGTAAAAAGGCTCTATCAATGTGTGCTTATGTAATTTTTAACTAAGAAAACATGTTTTTACCGCTAAAAACAATTAAATAATAGGTTATTAGGCCAAAAACAGTGTATTATACAGCTTTATCTACGTTTATCCCTGCTTTTTTAACGTTTTTAAAAAATTAAAGGGGGGCTCCGAAAAAAAAAAACCCAAAATTTGGGGGTGGGGCGGAGCCCCCCCCCCCCGAAATTTTTTTTGTACTAAAATCCGCCCCCCCCCCAAAATGAAACTCTGGCTACGTCCCTGCTTCCTGTGTTTTGGTTTACAATGTGGGTGTAGCCAAGGGTTGAAATCTGAAAAGTCTCTAAATTCCTTTTTTGCTAAATCCAGGTTCTTCCAATATGTGCTAATGTAAATTTTCAACTAAAAAACATGTCTTTACCGCTAAAAACATTAGATAATTACGTTATTAGACCAAAAACAGTGCGTAAAACACATATTATACAAACAAAGTTAAATTAAAAAGTTTCGGGGGAGGGGGGCGGACCAGCCCCCCCCCCCCCGAAACTTTTTCTTACTACAATACGCCCCCCAAAATGAAACCGGGGGTACTTCCCTGTAATTGTCGTACGTAAACTTAATCACGCTAAAACTCAAATTATCACTGAGGTTTTAGTAGTACCTAATACACCGCATCCGGGAATAAAATTTACCTATCGCTAACGTTCAGCTTGACCATTTCAATTTGGCTCTGTCACTGTGCATTAATCACGCACAAAGTATTAGGTACGACCTAGGTGATACGAAGAAAATCACTGTGATGAAGTTTACGTATCATAGATTACACGAAGATACAACCACCGTGGAACAAAGGTTCATCGGGAATACGAAAGATCGACGGTCGCAGCTCGATGAAAAAGCAATGACGGGAAAGAATCTATCCACTATTTCTTATTGTGTGTGTTTTTGCCGCGGGAATGTAACTTCTTAAAAGTATGGACTACAAACCGAATTTCAATAATTTGATGGCTGAAACCGTGTTTCAAAATAAAAAATCTTGTTAAAACCTTCTAGGAAAATTTTTAATATGATGCTAAATGCAACAGGACCTGCAGTTTTGACGCAATATATTCTATATCCACAACAAATCTATTCAAAAAAATATACAAAATAATTATTTTGAAGTTTGATATTACTTGATCATTTGTGATTTTAATCGCTTCAAAAGCTTTAAACTTGATTGAATGAAAAAAAAAACAAAGCTAAATTATTTGTTATATTGTCAAAAAGTAAGCAAAAAAGCAACATCAAAAACTCAGGGCAAACAATGATATATTTGTTATTTTCCTTTTATTTACACTAATCAATCAATTTTTTTATAAAAATGGTATCAAAAACGTTTAAAACTTTTTTATTAAATTTAACTTTGATTTAAAATTTTATAAACTGCAAGTTTCGCTGTCAAAACTTAAACAAAGACTTCTAAAGGACTCTAAACTCCTGACTTTTTTTCTATAAGCAAAAGCACTAACCACTGCGCCATTCAGTTATATATATACTTATAAATGTAAATCATGAATATATAGTTTCAGCATCTCAAACACGTTTAGAAAACAATAAAATCTATCAAGAGTTCGTTATTCTAATTAACATGAAATAATTCCTTGATTTTTCAAGCTTGTTACACCATTTAGCGTTTGATATTTTATTTTGCTCTATTGTTTTTAGTATTTTTATAGTCAGTTTTAGCCGTACAGGCGAAAATTGTTAAAATTCAGCTTCTGTCCATAGTTGAGAGAAGGCACATCCTGCCGAGAAACTACACAAAATAAAAAATACTCGTAAACCGCTGTAGTTGCTGTTGCACCATTTTTACTAACAAACACACTCCCATATTTAGCTAGTTTTTAATTTTTAAGTTTCATTTTTACATGCAATAATGTTATCTATTTCGCACTACGGTATAGGCACTAGTCACGGCACGAGAAAACCAGAATTGGTCGAAAAATCGTTGTGCAGGAAAAGTGATACTGAGCGATCAGGAATGACGTACGCGCGAGATTCTACCGAGTGGTGCTTCGGAACTGGCGTTATGCACGTGCCACTTTTTAAAAAAAATTGATTAAAAACTGTACTGTGTATTTCTCGTTTGATTATGATTCGCTTCAATTTAAGCCTTATTTTTCTTCTAATTGTTATTATTTTCCAAGACTAATTAAATGTACATTACATATCTGCTTGGCGATACAAAACATTAGTTGTATTTAATGAAATACATACTTAATGCACTTGGTAACTTTTTCCCTATACGAGAAACAAAATTTTTATAAGTGTTTATTAATTAATAAAATAACAAAAGCAAAACTAAGAAACAACATGAAAAACAGAAACACTAAACATTGACATCAAATTCAAACATAATTTCGAAAAACTAAAAAGATGTACTGTAAATTAATTTATTAAAAAATGAAATTGTTTTCTTTTGAATAAAATTGTTAAAATAAGGACCAGTCCTGCACGTCGCATTCTGATGCGCGGTTAAAAGTTAACCCAAGGTAACTTTTTTTTACGTGCAACTTTTTTTACGTGCTTAAGGATGCGGGAGTGAAAAATCAATTTTACCTAGGTAAAATTCGCGTTAAATTTTTTCTATTGTTTTAAGAATAAGAATTTATCCAACTCGAAAGGTGGTTAAATATTTTTTCGGTTGGATTAATTTAATAAAAAATAAAATACGCGCATTGATTAAATTCTTTTATTTTGCGCGAGGTGGTTTTGCAGCGCGGGATAAAAATTTAAAAAAAATTAATTGCAATCATTTTCTGTCCCATATGCGGCAGGTTTATTTATTTACAATATATATATATATATATATATATATATATATATATATATATATACATATATACATATATATATATTATTTTCTTTGAAATAGATTTATCGGGGTAAATATAAGGGTTTCTTCAGAATGCGACCCTGGTCTCAGATTGAAATGGCTTGCGGAACCTTCCACTTGCTAGCTTTAATGGCAAGTTCCGTAAAAAGCAAGATAGTATTAGCTGAATTATAATTAAAGCTCTAATTATAATTTGCATATTTGTGAACAAAAATTCTAGTGTATCACAACAATCCATCAAAATCATGTATTCATTCATTTAACTAAGACTGATGTTCTATTCTATCACCTAGCCAGAATCGCTGCTCTGGCTAGATTTTGAACTAGTGCCAATCTGAATTTTTGCATGTTCTCCTGCAAGTCCTCTTGTTCGCTCTGTCCGACAGCGAAGGAGTCCGATTTCAAAATATCCACCTCGGTTGTGATCGTTTCCAAAATTTCTATCAGACTACTGGTTTGCTCGTAATCGAATAAAACCTAAATTTATACACAATCTGTCAAATCAGCATCGATCAAAAGACGAATATTGTTCACGGGTTATTTATTACTTTAAATGAACACCATATCCGTCGGGGGGTCCTATTCCTTTGTCTTTGTAAGTGGTTTACTCTTAAGCAGATGCATAGAGTAGAACGGTCCCGGCAGCCAGGGGGGATGGTTACCCGGGGTAAATAAAATTTTGAATTCTAGGAGGGGCGAGCGGGTGTCCCAGGGGGGTCCGGACCTCCCCCCAGTTTTTTAGATGGGGTTTGATCCGGGGTGCGAAATTTTGAAATCTACAGGGTGCTCAGCTGGGGTTTAGTGTCCAAACAGCGGGGGGAGGGGTCCCAAAATTTCGATGCTGGGGAGGGGGGTAGGGTCCCACCCTGCCTCGCCACTTTGTCACCTATGATTAGGTGGCCGATATAAAATTTAGGTGGGGGGGGGGTTCGGTATTTGATATTTAGCCATTCCCCTCAGTTTTGTTAAGTATTTATAACAAGTCACTGAGGTGACGTAGACGACAACCACTTTGTATAGTAATGTTTGTGTAAATATATATCTAAAAATAAAGGTATTAACCAATAAAAATAAGCACAACAACTTACTCACCAAATAAATTTGTTTTAAAAATTAAGAAAAACAAACCTTTTACTCTACATGCTACTATGTAGTATTATTATACATATTTTGTGAGTGTTATGTTACCATGCATGTATTATTTGTGATTGCCACATCTTCTATGATGGTACACACTACACAGAGAGGGAAGACAGATTACAGAAAACTGTGTAATGTAATGGGCGTTTTGGAGCGATCTGCCGCTAACATTGTTTCCATCCGAGTTTTATAGAGCAAAACGTATTACCGCTTTATTCTTACAAATCTCATGACAAAAGCTGTTAACGTTGCCCGCCAGGCACCACAAGGAGGAACTCCACACCACCCGACGGGGAGGGGGGCGAGAGGGGGGTTAGGGAATCTGGTTAACAAACAAAATTTTTTTGAATCATTACTTTAGGTTTTTTTTTGATCCCAACATAAGCGGCTATACTCCCCCCCAAAAATTTAGGATTTTGCTGACACCTCCCTATAAATTTGGGGTACCCGGGGACACCCCCCCTCAAATTCGCCTCCAGGAGAAAAATTTTTAAGCGTTATAAAAGGACTTAAAAAATTTTCCACTCCGCGCTTCGCGCGGAGTGTTCATTACCTTGCTTATGTCATATACTTCACTTTTTTTCTATTATTCAATAAAAATAAGACAACAAAAAAAAATTTTTTTTACAAACAATTTGATACCTAAAAATTTCTGATTTCCAAAACATTACAACTGAAAAAAAGAGTACATTGAATTACAGCTGAGCAATGCAAAGTACCAGAAAATGTTTTTAAAATTACTTTTAACCTTTAAATTTTTAATACCACTATATAACAATCTAAAGGGGGGTCTAGCGTGGTCCTACCAAGATTACAAAACAAGGTAATACAAATTTGCAAGTGGAGACCAATTAAAACATTAAGAATGGGGTGGGCAGAGCGTGGTCATACCAAGATTACAATAAACAAAGTAATACAGATTTGCAAGTGGACACTATATAATTAATGGAGCGCTGAGCAAAATACAGAGGAAATTTTTTAAAAATGATTGTTCTAGACCCCCCAAATTTTTATCCTTGGCGACCCAAAAGGGGGAGGGCTCTAACTCCAAATTTTTCCCTTTTGCTCACCGCAAAGGGGGGTCTAGACCTCCCCCCTGGCTACGCCCATGTATGTATATTTTATTGTATATAATCTTTAATTAAATAAGATTATGGATTAAAAATTTTGTGATACTTTACTTTATAACCAAGACAATAAAATCACTATTACTATTATTACGTAATTATTTAAAAAAACTATAATTTCTAATCTAATTATAAGAATATTATGAAACACATTATTATTAAAAGAATTAAAAAATAAAATTTATAAGTTGTAATAAGTTCTTATTTTAATTTTACACAGTTTTTAAAAGCATTTATATGTAAGCTTATTTTACGTTTTTTTACGCGTTTTAAGCCCATTTTAAGGCAGCGCGGAAATATTGGGTACACCCCCCCCCTCCAAATTTGGGATCTTGCCAAGAGACCCCCCCCCTAAAATTTGACCCCCCAAAAAAAATCCGAGAGGCTGCCCCCACCTACTGTCCCTAAACCTATTTGACCGCTCAAAACGCTAATTATTACCACTGCTCTGCATTAGATGAGGCACGGGGGGGGGGGCGTTGGGGAGGTTAACCCTCCCAATATTCTGATATTGGGGGTTTAACGTTAACCCCCCCATTTCAGAGGTGGGGGATCAGAAAAGTTGACCTCCCCAATATTTGGAAAAACTACAAAAAACCTCCTTAACATGACTTCTAACTGCCTTCAAAGCTTAAGTTTTAAGGTCAAAATGAATGTTTTAAGCAATAAAAAAGCTCAAAAATGCAATAAAAAAGGGCTTTTAACCTAAAATTAGCAGGTTTTTTTACCTATTTTTCTTTTAAAATCAAAAAAACAATATGAGTAAAATGCAAGAATCTCTGCCACAGGCCAAGCAAAATAGAAGAAGTAAAAATGTACTCCAGAAAAAAAACGGTATGGATTTCTCAGATTTTAACCCCTCTTCCCCAATTCCGGGTTTACCCCCCCCGCCACTCCGGACCAGACTTCCCATGTATGCTGCTCTACCGCTAGTATATGTGCTTTTGGAGACAAGGTAAGGAGTCCGGATCCGGATCTACCAGTTTTTTAAAAATCTAGAGGTGGAAGGGGCCAGGAATTTTGGCCACCCCATTAATTTTTATAGCTACAATATAAAAAATTTTTATTGTCGATAAATAATGGTATTTAGCTAGGTACCTATAAAAAGTGTGTAAAAGTAGTTTTATTTAACATGTATGCAGCTTAACTGTTGAACGGCATAATTGATTGGCAATCGGAAAACTAGGATAAATTGCCAATTTCAAACTACCCGCGAAGCGGGGAAACTCTTGGTTTTTTGACTATTAATATGCTTTTGGAAGGCATCAGGAATGTTTCTTCTGAATTAATATTGAAAGAAAAAATTTTTCTCTCCCAAAATTTAAAAAAACGGGTCCGTATAAAATCCCCATGGACAAATTCCCCATAGGCCAAAATCCCCATAAACGTTACAAAATCCCCATAAGGCGGTGTAAATTCCCCACGAAACAGTGCAAATTCCCCATATAATGGTGTAAATTCCCCATAATTATAATGCGTTAGCAGTATTTCCTTAAAATTTTAACACTTGGAAAATACAACAAAACTTTATCATGATAAAGTTAGCTTGATTTTAGGGTTTGCTTAGGCTTAGGAAAAAATTAAAACATTTTTAGTGCTTTTATAATTATAAAACTTAATTTTTTTAACACATTTTAGTTTGCAAACGCATTTCTGATTGTTATGGGGAATTTGCACTACTTTCATAGGTCTACCGAAGGGGGGGGGGGGGGGTGTCGGGGGCGCCACCCCCCCCTACGGCCTCTGAGACCTATCCCCCCCCTAAGGCCCATTTTTGACCCCTCCCCCCATCGACCCTCTTGAACCCCTGACCCCCCCCCCTAAGGCCCATTTTTGACCCCCCCCCTAACTAGACAATCCCCAAAAAATGCTTAAAAAATGGTCAAATTTCGTCAAAAAAAATTGTCAATTTTTGGTCACAAAAAAATGGTACCCGGGGTCTGACCCCCCCCTTCTTTTTTTCAAAAAAAAAAAAACACCCCGGGGTGTGACCCCCCCCCTGGTGGTCAAAAACCACCACACCCCCGGGTGTGGACCCCCCCTGAGCCGTCAAAGGTCGGTGACCTATGACTACTTTATGGGGAATTTTGCACTACTTTATGGGGAATTCGGCCATGGGGATTTTTACACTACTTTTATGGGGACTTTGCACGTCACCAAAAAAACTAAAGGATCCATCCCACCCCACCCCTTACGAAAAAAATCCGGCTTTGCGCCGGATTTCGGCAGGGCGCGGCAGGCCGCCTCTCCATTCCCCCCTTGCACCCAACTGCCCCTTCCACTATTTTTTTTCATTAGAAATTAGGAGAACAAAAGTCACTGAAAAAATTTCTTATACCTGTGAGTTATTTCCTAAGAGAGACAAAGCGTTCCAAAAACAACGTTATCCAAAACTTCCTAGGTGCAACTTTCGATTTTAGCAGCTGATATAGCAAATCAGCTGCCTTCTTATATTCCTGATTAATATAAAGCTTGTGGAATTCACGATATTTTCCTAAATGAAGTTTTACTATAATACAGCTGAAGGATAACCAGCGATCGATTGGGTTGGTGGTATGTTTGTTTATTTCCTCATATTTTAAAAAATTCTATTTGAAAATTTTAGTAATTAAGGCTAGAATAGGAAAATCTTTAGGTTTTCTTGGATTTCCCAGCGCAAAAAAACAACACAAAAAAAGTCTCTTTTTAATTAGAAGGAATAAAGTAAACTGGCGGTTATTTTGCGTAGGCGGAAAGTAATATGTCACTTTGAGGGAAATGTAACAATTAAGCAGTTACGAGTATTAAAATTTTTAATTTAATACTGAGCCATCGAAACATGTAAACTGAAAAAAAATGAATACCACCTCATTTACCTTACAATGTTCTAATGGATCCAGTAACGATGGCATGAACAATGCAGACCTGTGCACTGCCCCCCTCCCGGGGTTTTATTGGAGGAGAAGCAATTAGAAAATTGGGGGGCACGGGGGCACATTTTTGGAAATGGGGGGAGGGTAGGGTTTATAGAAACGGGGGGAGGGGCAAGCAGGGGGAGAAAGAAAACAATAGAAAAAAAGAGAAAAAAGAAGGAAAAAAGAAAAAAAAAGGAGAAAAATATGGTCTAAAAAGGCTTATAAAGAATTTAAATGGTATATAAGTATAAACTGCAAAAAACTGGCGATGATGGGAGTCATTATAGGTCAAAAATGGCGTCATGATTTTTTTTGGAGGGATGGGGATAACGGGGAGGGGGCAAATCCTTAAGAAGGGGGACATTACGCAGAATCCGACAATGTCCAAGCCAAGCAAAAAGACTACCTAATAAAAATAGGACGCGATAAATCTCACAACTTTCGCCAAATGTTCCAAAAGATCACGCGGCAACGTGCGACCCTATTTTTTCAGGACACACTTCAGCCATATACCCTGTTAAACGCGGGTCCTAAAATATTAAAACCATATTACAATCACAGTATTATGAATGTTTGTTATTTTACTGCATTGAGTTATTTGATTTTTTTTATCGTATAATTAATCGTAATTGCTGTAAATATCTTGTTACTAACATAATAACTGCTGATTGCACAATATCCTTATCTTAGATTTCAGTAAACAAACACGGAAAAGGGACGAAACTTTTATTCGATTTCTCCTTATGAAAAAGGCTTAAAATGGAAATGAATTAAAACGACAATTTGAGAAATCCATACCGTTAATTAATTTCTGGAGTAAAACTGCAAATTGTTTACTTCTTCATTATTGCTCCTATTAGTGGCAGTACAGATTCTTCAGCATTTTACAAGAAAAGTTTTTCAGCTTAAATAAAAAAATTTTTGCATTATATTAATTTAAAATAACAAAAGCGGAAAAGTATTCTGAAAAATTAGAATCATATTGTTTTTTTGATTTTTAAGGCAGCGCGGAAATATTGGGTACACCCCTCCCTCCAGAATTTAAGTTCTTGCAAACAAGAAAGAGACTAAACCTCCTAGAAACTTTTGACCCCCCAAATATCACAAAATCCGAGAGGCTGCCCTCCTATGTTCCATTAGGGAACCAGCTTATTGATGACCGCTCAATATTAACGCTAATTATTACCACTTCATTTTTCTGACATAAACTAAAAATAAAAAATTTAAACTGTAATTATTATTAGTATTTGCCAACTCCTTTCATGAGAATTTAAAAATTAGTTCACTTATTTTGTCACTAAATATACAAGCATTGAGAGCCACAATAATGATTCTCAGATGGGCACGGGGGGGGCGCGTTGGGGGGTTTAACCATTTGCATTTTTTTGGCTCTCCAATATCTGGTATATTTGGGGACAAGTAGTTAACGTTAACCTACCCCCATTCTAGTGAGGTGGGGGAAATTGGGATAATCTAATAATAGACAATGCTGCAAGTTTTAAATTTTTATTTTTAAGAAACATTAAGAAATGACCTTTTTATGTCAAAAAATGAAGTTGGTAACAATTAATTAATATTTATAGATAAAGAGTGGATAGAGCTGGGTCCCCACCCCAACCACCCATTAATGGACCATTGGAGGAGGAATTTCGTGATATTTAGACTTTAAAAAGTTTATTTAGGAAATTATTACTCTTCTTTGTTTGTAATCATTAAATTACTAAAATAATTACTGGATTTTTTATTTTAAAATTAAAATCATATTATTCTAATTTTTAGGACTGTTTTTCCGCTTTTGTTATTTTAATTAATATAAATGCGAAATTTTTTTATTTAAGCTGAAAAACTTTGTTGTTAGATGCTGAAAATTTTGTACTGCTAACTTTAAAATATGACAACTGAAATAACTATTCAGGACGATTTATTTTGCAGTTTTCTAAAAAATTAATTAACAGAATGTATTTTTTTAAATTGTCGTTTTTAATTCATTTCCGTTTTGAGCCTTTCATAAATAAATAAAACTCTTTAGTCCCCTTTTCCGTGTTTGTTTACTGAAATCTAAGATAAGGATATTGTGCAATCAGCAGTTATTATGTTAGTAACAGGTTTTTTTACAGCTATTACGATTTCTTTTAAAATCAAAAAAATCAAATACTCATGAGTAAAATAACAAACATTCAAATACGGATGAATAGGTAATATTAGGACCCGCGTTAACAGGGATAGGCGAAGGCAAAGAATACGGTCGCACAGGTCTTTTGCACGGAATGAATCTTTTGGAACAACTTGGAGCAAAATGAAGAAGTATCCATCACTATTACTTCAGAAAAAAACGGTATGGAATTTCACTCAGAGTCTGGAAATGCCTCCCCCCTTTATTGAAGGATTTGCCCCCTCCCGTTATATCCCCCCAAAAAAAATCATGACGCCATTTTTGACCTATAATGACTCCATCATCGCCAGTTTTTTGCAGTTTATACTTATAGCCCATTTAAATGCTTTATAAGCCATTTTAGACCATATTTTTCTCCTTTTTTTTTCTTTTTTCCTTCTTTTTTCTCTTTTTTTTCCTCTTTTTTTTACTTTCTCCCCTGCTTGCCCCTCCCCCGTTTTATTACCTCCCCCCATTTCAAAAATTGCCCCCGTGCCCCCCAATTTTCTAATTGCTTCTCCCAATAAAACCCCGGGAGGGGGGCAGTGCACAGGTCTGCATTGTCATGCCATCGTTACTGATCCATTAGAACATTGTAAGGTAAATGAGGTGGTATTCATTTTTTTCGTTCACATGTTTCGTGGCTCAGTATTAAATTAAAAATTTTAATACTCGTAACTGCTTAATTGTTACATTTCCCTCAAAGTGACATATTACTTTCCGCCTAGCAAATAACCGCCAGTTTACTTTATTCCTTCTAATTAAAAGAGACTTTTTTGTGTTGTTTTTTTGCGCTGGAAATCCAAGAAAACCTAAAGATTTTATTCTAGCCTTAATTACTAAAATTTTCAAATAGAATTTTTAAAATATGAGGAAATAAACAAACATACCACCAACCCAATCGATCGCTGGTTATCCTTAGCTGTATTATAGTAAAACTTCATTTAGGAAAATATCGTGAATTCCACAAGCTTTATATTAATCAGGAATATAAGAAGGCAGCTGATTTGCTATATCAGCTGCTAAACTCGAAAGTTGCACCTAGGAAGTTTTGGATAACGTTGTTTTTGGACGCTTTGCCTCTCTTAGGAAATAACTCACAGGTATAAGAAATTTTTTCATGACTTTTGTTCTCCTAATTTCCAATGAAAAAAAATTGTGAAGGGGCAGTTGCGTGCAAGGGGGGAATGGAGAGGCGGCCGCCGCCCCCCTCCCGAAATCCGGCGCAAAGCCGGATTTTTTCGTAAGGGGTGGGGTGGGATGGATCCTTACGTTTTTTTGGTGACGTGCAAAATCCCCATAAAAGTAGTGTAAAATCCCCATGGCCGAATTCCCCATAAAGTAGTGCAAATTCCCCATAAAGTAGTCATAGGTCACCGACCTTTGACGGCTCAGGGGGGGGTCCACACCCCGGGGTGTGGAGGTTTTTGACCTCCAGGGGGGGGGTCACACCCCGGGGTGTTTTTTTTTTGAAAAACAGCAGGCGGGGGACACACCCCGGGTACCATTTTTTTGACCAAAATTGACAATTTTTTGACGAAATTTGACCATTTTTTAAGCATTTTTTGGGATTGTCTAGTTAGGGGGGGGTGGTCAAAAATGGGCCTTAGGGGGGGGGGGTCAGGGGTTAAGGGGTCGATGGGGGGGGGAGGGGGTCAGAAAATGGGCCTTAGGGGGGGGATAGGTCTCAGAGGCCGTAGGGGGGGGGCGACCCCCCCCCTACACCCCCCCCCCCCCCTTCGGTGACCTATGAAAGTAGTGCAAATTCCCCATAACAATCAGAAATGCGTTTGCAAACTAAAATGTGTTAAAAAAATTAAGTTTTAATTATAAAAGCATTAAAAATGTTTTAATTTTTTCCTAAGCCTAAGCAAAGCCCTAAAATCAAGCTAACTTTATCATGATAAAGTTTTGTTGTATTTTCCAAGTGTTAAAATTTTAAGGAAATACTGCTAACGCATTATATTTATGGGGAATTTACACCACTTTATGGGGAATTTGCACTGTTTCATGGGGAATTTACACCACCTTATGGGGATTTTGTAACGTTTATGGGGATTTTGGCCTATGGGGAATTTGTCCATGGGGATTTTATACGGACCCGTTTTTTTAAATTTTGGGAGAGAAAAATTTTTTCTTTAATATTAATTCAGAAACATTCCTGATGCCTTCCAAAAGCATATTAATAGTCAAAAAACCAAAGTTTCCCCGCTTCGCGGGTAGTTTAAATTGGCAATTTATCCTAGTTTTCCGATTGCCAATCAATTATGCCGTTCAACAGTTAAGGCATACATGTTAAATAAAACTACTTTTACACACTTTTTATAGGTACCTAGCTAAATACCATTATTAGACAATAAATTTTTATATTGTAGCTATAAAAATTAATGGCCAAAATTCTGGCCCCTTCCACCTCTAGATTTTAAACTGGTAGATCCGGATCCGGACTCCTTACCTTGTCTCCAAAACACTATACTAGCGGTAGAGCAGCATACATGGGCAAGTTGGTCCGGAGTGCGGGGGGGGGTAAACCCGGAATTGGGGAAGAGGGGTTAAAATCTGAGAAATCCATACCGTTTTTTTCTGGAGTACATTTTACTTCTTCATTTTGCTCCTGTGGCAGAGATTCTTGCATTTTACTCATATTGTTTTTTTGATTTTAAAAGAAAAATAGGTAAAAAAACCGCTAATTTTAGGTTAAAAGCCCTTTTTATTGCATTTTTGAGCTTTTTATTGCTTAAAACATTCATTTTGACCTTAAAACTTAAGTTTGAAGGCAGTTAGAAGTCATGTTAAAGAGGTTTTTTGTCGTTTTTCCAATATTGGGGAGGTCAACTTTTTCTAATTCCCCCACCTCTGAATGGGGGGGTTAACGTTAAACCCCCAATATCAGATATTGGGAGGGTTAACCCCCCAACGCCCCCCCCCCCCGTGCCCATCTATGCAGAGCAGTGGTAATAATTAGCGTTTTGAGCGGTCAAATAGGTTTAGGCACATAGGTGGGCAGCCTCTCGGATTTTTTTTTGGGGGGTCAAATTTTAGGGGGGTCTCTGGCAAGACCCAAATTTGGAGGGGGGGGTGTACCCAATATTTCCGCGCTGCCTTAAAATGGGCTTAAAACGCGTAAAAAAACGTAAAACAAGCTTATAAATGCTTTAAAACTGTGTAAAATTAAAATAAGACCTTATTGCAACTTATAAATTTTATTTTTTAATTCTTTTAATAATAATGTGTTTATATATTCTTATAATTAGATTAGAAATTATAGTTTTTTTAATAATTACGTAATAATAGAATAGTAATTTTATTGTCTTGGTTATAAAGTAAAGTATCACAAACTTTTTAATCCATAATCTTATTTAATTAAAGATTATATACAATAAAATATACATACATGGGCGTAGCCAGGGGGAGGTCTAGACCCCCCTTTTGGGTCGGCAAAGGGAAAAATTTGGAGTTAGAGCCCTCCCCCTTTTGGGTCGCCAAGGATAAAAATTTGGGGGGTCTAGAACAATCATTTTTAAAAAATTTCCTCGCACTTCGCTCAGCGCTCCATTAATTATATAGTGTCCACTTGCAAATCTGTATTACTTTGTTTTGTAATCTTGGTATGACCACGCTATACCCACCCCATTCTTAATGTTTTAATTGGTCTCCACTTCCAAATTTGTGTTACTTTTTTTTTTAATCTTGATACGACCACGCTGGACCCCCCTTTAACTTGTTATATAGGGGTATTAAAAATTTAAAGGATAGAAATAATTTTAAAAACATTTTCTTGTACTTTGCATTGCTCAGCTGTAATTCAATGTACTCATTTTTCAGTTGTAATGTTTTGGAAATCGGAAATTTTTAGGTATCAAATTGTTTGTAAAAAAATTTTTCTTTGTTTTATAGACTTATTTTTATTGAATAATAGTAAAAAAAATGAAATATATGACATAAGCAAGGTAATAAACACTCCGCGCTAAGCGCGGAAAATTTTTTCAGTCCTTTTATAACGCTTAAAAATTTTTCTCCAGGAGGCGAATTTGAGGGGGGGTGTCCCCGACCCCGGGTACCCCAAATTTAGGGGGGGGTGTCAGCAAAATTCGAAATTTTTTGGGGGGGGGAGTATAGCCGCTTATGTTGGGATCAAAAAAAAACCTAAAGTAATGATTCAAAAAAATTTTGTTTGTTAACCAGATTCCCTAACCCCCCTCTCGCCCCCCTCCCCGCCGGGTGGTGTGGAGTTCCTCCTTGTGGTGCCTGGCGGGCAACGTTAACAGCTTTTGTCATGAGATTTGTAGAATAAAGCGGTAATACGTTTTGCTCTATAAAACTCGGATGGAAACAATGTTAGCGGCAGATCGCTCCAAAACGCCCATTACATTACACAGTTTTCTGTAATCTGTCTTCCCTCTCTGTGTAGTGTGTACCATCATAGAAGATGTGGCAATCACAAATAATACATGCATGGTAACATAACACTCACAAAATATGTATAATAATACTACATAGTAGCATGTAGAGTAAAAGGTTTGTTTTTCTTAATTTTTAAAACAAATTTATTTGGTGAGTAAGTTGTTGTGCTTATTTTTATTGGTTAATACCTTTATTTTTAGATATATATTTACACAAACATTACTATACAAAGTGGTTGTCGTCTACGTCACCTCAGTGACTTGTTATAAATACTTAACAAAACTGAGGGGAATGGCTAAATATCAAATACCGAACCCCCCCCCCCACCTAAATTTTATATCGGCCACCTAAGCATAGGTGACAAAGGGGCGAGGCAGGGTGGGTTCTACCCCCCTCCCCAGCATCGAAATTTTGGGACCCCTCCCCCCCCCCTGTTTGGACACTAAACCCCAGCTGAGCACCCTGTAGATTTCAAAATTTCGCACCCCGGATCAAACCCCATAAAAAACTAGGGGGGGAGGTCCGGACCCCCCTGGGACACCCGCTCACCCCTCCTAGAATTCAAAATTTTATTTACCCCGGGTAACCATCCCCCCTGGCTGCCGGGACCGTTCTACTCTATGCATCTGCTTAAGAGTAAACCACTTACAAAGACAAAAGAATAGGACCCCCAGACGGATATCGTGTTCATTTAAAGTAATAAATAACCCGTGAACAATATTCGTCTTTTGATCGATGATTTTGACAGATTGTGTATAAATTTAGGTTTTATTCGATTACGAGCAAACCAGTAGTCTGATAGAAATTTTGGAAACGATCACAACCGAGGTGGATATTTTGAAATCGGACTCCTTCGCTGTCGGACAGAGCGAACAAGAGGACTTGCAGGAGAACATGCAAAAATTCAGATTGGCACTAGTTCAAAATCTAGCCAGAGCAGCGATTCTGGCTAGGTGATAGAATAGAACATCAATCTTAGTTAAATGAATGAATACATGATTTTGATGGATTGTTGTGATACACTAGAATTTTTGTTCACAAATATGCAAATTATAATTAGAGCTTTAATTATAATTCAGCTAATACTATCTTGCTTTTTACGGAACTTGCCATTAAAGCTAGCAAGTGGAAGGTTCCGCAAGCCATTTCAATCTGAGACCAGGGGTCGCATTCTGAAGAAACCCTTATATTTACCCCGATAAATCTATTTCAATGAAAATAATATATATATATGTCTATATGTTTTTTTTTTTTTTTTTTTTTTTTTTTTTTTTATATATATATATATATATATATATATATATATATATATATATATATTGTAAATAAATAAACCTGCCGCATATGGGACAGAAAATGATTGCAATTAATTTTTTTTAAATTTTTATCCCGCGCTGCAAAACCACCTCGCGCAAAATAAAAGAATTTAATCAATGCGCGTATTTTATTTTTTATTAAATTAATCCTACGGGAGAAAATATTTAACCACCTCTCGAGTTGGATAAATTCTTATTCTTAAAACAATAGAAAAAATTTAACGCGAATTTTACCTAGGTAAAATTGATTTTTCACTCGCATCCTTAAGCACGTAAAAAAAGTTGCACGTAAAAAAAAGTTACCTTGGGTTAACTTTTAACCGCGCATCAGAATGCGACTGCAGGACTGGTCCTTATTTTAACAATTTTATTCAAAAGAAAACAATTCATTTTTTAATAAATTAATTTACAGTACATCTTTTTAGTTTTTCGAAATTATGTTTGAATTTGATGTCAATGTTTAGTGTTTCTGTTTTTCATGTTGTTTCTTAGTTTTGCTTTTGTTATTTTATTAATTAATAAACACTTATAAAAATTTGTTTCTCGTATAGGGAAAAAGTTACCAAGTGCATTAAGTATGTATTTCATTAAATACAACTAATGTTTTGTATCGCCAAGCAGATATGTAATGTACATTTAATTAGTCTTGGAAAATAATAACAATTAGAAGAAAAATAAGGCTTAAATTGAAGCAATCATAATACAAACTCAGAAAATGCACGCAGTTAAGTTTTTAATCAATTTTTTTTAAAAAGTGGCACGTGCATAACGCCAGTTCCGAAGCACCACTCAGGTAGAATTTTCGCGCGTACGTAACTTCCTGATCGCTCAGTATCACTTTTCCTGCACAACGATTTTTCGACCAATTCTGGTTTTCTCGTGCCGTGACTAGTGCCTATACCGTAGTGCGAAATAGATAACATTATTGCATGTAAAAATGAAACTTAAAAATTAAAAACTAGCTAAATATTGGAGTGTGTTTGTTAGTAAAACCGGTGCAACAGCAACTACAGCGGTTTACGAGTATTTATTTATTTTGTGTAGTTTCTCGGCAGGATGTGCCTTCTCTCAACTATGGACAGAAGCTGAATTTTAACAATCTCCGCCTGTACGGCTAAAACAGTTAAAAATACTAAAAACAACAGAAAAATAGAACATAAAACGCTAAATGTAACAAGCTTCAAAAATCAAAGAATTTTACTTTTATTTAGAAAAACGAGCTCTTGACAGATTTTATTGTTTTCTAAACGTGTTTGAGATGCTGAAACTATATATTCATGATTTACGCAATTTATAAGTATATATATAACTGAATGGCGCAGTGGTTAGTGCTTTTGCTTATCGAAAAAAAGTCGGGAGTTCGAGTCCTTCGAAGTCTTTGTTTTTTTAAGTTTTGACAGCGAAATTTGCATTTTATTAATTTTTAAAATCAAAGTTAAATTTTATAAAAAAACTTAAACTTTTTTGATACCATTTTTATAGGAAAATTGACTGATTGGTGTAAATAAAAAAATAACAAATATATCATTGTTTGCACTGAATTTTTGATGTTGCTTTTCTGCTTTCTGTATGAATATATTCAATACGTTTGCATGATATAACAAATGATTTAGTTGTGTTTTTTTAATTCAATCAAGTTTACAGTTTTTGAAGAGATTAAAATCAGAAATGATAAAGTAATATCAAACTTCAAAATAATTATATTTTTATTTTTTTGAAAGAGATTTATTGTGGTAAATAGAATGTATTGCGTCAAACTGTAGGTCCTGTTGCATTTAGCGTTTCATATTAAAATTTTCTTAGTCGGTTTTATCAAGATTTTTTATTTTTAAAAACGGTTTCAGCCGTGCAAGCAAGTTATTGAAATTTAGTTTGCAGTCCATACTTACAAGAAATCACATCCCCACGGCACAAACACACACAATAAAGAAATAGTGGATAGATTCTTTCCCGTCATTGCTTTTTCATCGAGCTACAACCGTCGATCTTTCGTATTCCCCGATGAACCTTTGTTCCACGGTGGTTGTATCTTCGTGTAACTGTTGTGATACGTAAACTTCATCGCAGTGATTTCTTCGTATCACCTAGGTCGTACCTAATACTTTGTGCGTGATTAATGCACAGTGACAGAGCAAATTGAAATGGTCAAGCTGAACGTTAGCAATAGGTAAATTTTATTTACGGATGCGGTGTATTAGGTACTACTACGACCTAGGTGATAATTAGAGTTTAGCGTGATTAAGTTTACGTACGACAATTACAGGGAAGTACCCAGGGTTTCATTTTGGGGGGCGTATTGTAGTACAAAAAAAGTTTCGGGGGGGGGGGTGGTCCGCCCCCCTCCCCCGAAACTTTTTAATTTAACTTTGTTTGTATAATACACTGTTCTTGGCCTAATAACGTAATTATCTAATGTTTTTAGCGGTAAAAACATGTTTTTTAGTTAAAAATTACATTAGCACATATTGGAAGAGCCTGGATTTCACAAAAAAGGAATTTAGAAACTTTTCAGATTTCAACCCTTGGCTACACCCACATTGTAAACCAAAACACACAGGGACGTAGCCAGAGTTTCATTTTGGGGGGGGGCGGATTTTAGTACAAAAAAAAAATTTCGGGGGGGGGCTCCGCCCCCCCCGAAATTTTGGGGGGGGGGGGGGGGGGCGGAGCCCCCCCATAATTTTTGAAAACGTTAAAAAAGCAAGGATAAACGTAGATAAAGCTGTATAATACACTGTTTTTGGCCTAATAACCTGTTATCTAATGTTTTTAGCGGTAAAAACATGTTTTCTTAGTTAAAAATTACATAAGCACACATTGATAGAGCCTTTTTACAAAAAAGGAATTTAGAGACGTTAGTTTCAGACCGCTTGGCTAAACCCACATTGTAAACCAAAGCACATGAGCAGCATCTCGGCTCCATGTTTTCTAGGGTACCTACCTATATGAAAAAAATCCGAGCCAACGCTATAGGCGGCAGGAAAATTTAGGAGGGGGGTGGTACATAAATCAACCAATATGATTGTTTGTTTTGCTTTCTGTGTAGTACTTATTACTTATAAAAATTATTGTACTAACTTTAAAATAACATTAGCATCAGGCAACATAAATAACGAGATATATATGTATGTATACTATAGAAAGTGACCGCTGAGCGAAGCGAAGCGGAACAAATTTTTGGTTTTTGGGGGTCCATTGGGGTACTAAAATTATGTTAAAGTTTGGCGCCGAGCGATTAGCGAGGCGCTAGAAAATTTTGAATTTTTAGCCTCTGAAAACCCCCAAATTTTACTATCTGGCGACCATTTCGGGAGGGGGCGGCCGCCCCCCCCGCCCAACTACTATCCTTATTTTTCCTCCTGTCCGACCGTTTCGGAGGGGGACGGCCGCCCCCCCCCCCCCCTCCCCGCCCCCCATGGCTACGTCCCTGAAAGCACATGAGCAGCATTTCAACTCCATGTTTTTTAGGGTACCTACCTATATGAAAAAAATTCGAGCCAATGCTATAGGTGGCTGGAAAATTTAGGAGGGGGAAGGTACATAAATCCAATATGATTGTTTGTTTTGCTTTCTGTCTAGTACTTATTACTTATAAAAAATATGTACTAACTTTGAAATAACATTACCATTAGGCAAGATAAATAGCAAGACATATGTATGTATACTATAGAAAGTGACCGCTGAGCTAAGCGAAACGGAAAAAATTTTTGGTTTTTGGAGGTCGATTGTGGTACTAAAATTATTTTATAGTTTGGCGCCGAGCGATTAGCGAAGCGCTAGAAAATTTTGATTTTTAGCCTTTGGAAACCCCCAAATTTTACTATCTGGCGACCATTTCGGGGGGCGCCCCACCCCCTCCCCTCCCCTCAACAACTATCCTTAATTTTCCCCCTGTACGACCGTTTTGGGTGGGGAGGCGGCCGCCCACCCCCGCCCCCCTGGTTAAGTCCCTGGGCAACTATTATTTTCACCGCGGTAATACGCTGATTCACGGTTGCAACCGAGGAAAAGGCAATCACGGGAACTGGTTAATAAATTTTCCCATGGCCAAACAATTAGACTTATGTGCACGTTTTCTTCCAAATTTTGTCAAAAATTTAATTACAGCTGAACAATTTCTTGGGTAAATCTATATAGCAAGCAATGCATAAGAAAGCTAACAAGATGTTTTGGAAACCTTTAGGTTAACCCATTCCCGTGATGGCCTTTCCCCCGTTACAGCCGTGAAAACTCCGTACGGCAAAGGTTTGTAACCTTCGTCTCACACTGGTGGTATTTTCGTATGACGTACGCATGTGTCTTACGCAAACCATACTTTGGTAAACTCTTCTACGTATAACATAAGTCGTAGTCAGGGACGTAGCCAGAGTTTCATTTTGGGGGGGGGCGGATTTTAGTACAAAAAAAAATTTCGCGGGGGGGAAGCTCCGCCCCCCCCCCCCCCCGAAATTTTGGGGGGGGCGGAGCCCCCCCCTTAATTTTTGAAAACGTTAAAAAAGCATGGATAAACGTAGATAAAGCTGTATAATACACTGTTTTTGGCCTAATAACTTATTATCTAATGTTTTTAGCGGTAAAAACATGTTTTCTTAGTTAAAAATTACATAAGCACACATTGACAGAGCCTGGATTTTACAAAAAAGGAATTTAGAGACGTTAGTTTCAGACCCCTTGGCTAAACCCACATTGTAAACCAAAGCACATGAGCAGCATCTCAGCTCCATGTTTTCTAGGGTACCTACCTATATGAAAAAAATCCGAGCCAATGCTATAGGCGACAGGAAAATTTAGGAGGGGGGGAGGTACATAAATCAACCAATATGATTGTTTGTTTTGCTTTTCGTGTAGTACTTGTTACTTATAAAAATTATTATACTAACTTTAAAATAACATTAGCATCAGGCAACATAAATAACGAGATATATATGTATGTATACTATAGAAAGTGACCGCTGAGCGAAGCGAAGCGGAACAAATTTTTGGTTTTTGGGGGTCCATTGGGGTACTAAAATTATTTTAAAGTTTGGCGCCGAGCGATTAGCGAGGCGCTAGAAAATTTTGAATTCTTAGCATATGAAAACCCCCAAATTTTACTATCTGGCGACCATTGGGGGGGGGGGCGGCCGCCCCCCGCCCAACCACTATCCTTATTTTTCCCCCTGTCCGACCGTTTCAGGGGGGGGAGGGCGCCCCCCCCGCCCCCCTCTGGGTACGTCCCTGGTCGTAGTCGTAATTTTTGTTCCGTATTAGTGTCCAGTGAGCGAGCAAATTGAACGGTTTATACTGTATGGTAGCAATATGTAAATTTCTGCAATATAAAATCGTTCACAGTAATTTTTCCCTCGCAAAAATAATTTCGGGAAAATGACCTTCGACAAATGACATTCTGGTAAAAATACCATCGGGTAATTTCACATTCGGACTAATTGGCCATCAATCAATTTAGCTTGATTTTTAGGTTTTGCTTAGGTTCAGGAAAAATAAGCCCGAAGGTCAATCAATCAGATTGTCAAATTACCCGACGGTATTTTTATCAGAATGTTATTTGTAAGAAAGTCAGATGTTGAATAAATTTTTACGATGGTTAAATTACGTGGAGCCATATGAAGTATCCTACGTAATACACTGTATCCATCAATAAAATCTGCATATTAATTACCCATACTAATTGCATATTTAACCGTTTCAATTTGCTCCCTCACTGGGCACTAATCACGCACAAAAATTATGTATGACCTAAGTACGGCCTAGGTCATACGAAGGTTTCACGATTGTAACCGAGGAAAAGGCAATCACAGGAACGGGTTATGCGCTGGCAAAGTGGGTACAAAGTTAATTTGATCCAAAAAATGCAGAGTAACAAAATTCGACCTTTTAGAAAAGTAATGGTATCTGTAAAACCTCAAATTCTAAAATTTTGTTTGATGGTTTTTTAACATATTCCGAATTCTAATTAAATTATTCCTTAACCAATGAAGATTAGAATTTTAATAGTATATAGACGCTCGTGCTTTTCAGCATATTAGCTAAGTTCGTTTTTATTTTTTTAATAAAAACTTCCAATTTTCGTTTTTGTTTAGTTTTGGAAAGACATTTTTTAGTTAAAAAATTAATTTTTTTAGCTTAAGGAATTACTTAAATTTTTGTTTAGTCGCACTTAATTTTAAATCTTATATATGTTTTAATTAGGAAATGCGACGCGCAGTACTCCGTAAACTTTTTCACTCTCGAAAATTCTGTTCCAACTGTCTAACGAAACCGACGGTTCACACCTCATGCATTGATCGTATGTTGTATTGATTTTGTGAATTTTTGATCTGTTATTTTTTGGTTTCGCTTAGAACTGAATAAGCAAGGCTGAACAAGTGGCACTAACATGAACAAACAATACGCATAACAACAATATCAATATGATATTAGTGTATGCGCCGGGTGACGCTGATATCATATTGATATCGTACGTGTCTCCTCCAGTGGGACTCAATCCTGTACGCAAGACCAGTGTTCTGTCTTATTACGCACGGACCAACTGAATTCTGCCACAATACATTCCTTCGTCAAACACATCGTAATAATTAAAAACAATAAAACTATATAAATACGAAAAACGATATGAATGTGTTTTTATTAACGAAAAATATAAAAAAATTAGATTTCCGATGATATGAAATTAAAATAGGATGTGTTGCAAAAATTTTGTAAATAATATACAAAAACACTGTTTTAGCAGTCTCTTTCATTTTTTTAAATTTTTGTACGTAAATTATATTTAGTTCACTGTTTCTTGCTTTCGATTGGTTATTTCAGGTTTTTTTTTTAATTTTACTAGTACACAAAATTTTCTATTAGCTTACATCTGGAAGATTACTAATAAAACAGTTATACCAAAACTATTTTTTAGCTGGACTAGGCTTGTCACCAGAACAAAAAGAAATACAACGAGTTGCTGGAGACTTTGCCAAAAATGAAATGCTCCCTTTTATGCAAGAATGGGACGAAAATGTACGTAATTTTTCTTTGTCCTCGGGCTAAAATTATTACTGGCATCAAAATTTTGTTTACATTTTTCTTGCAGTGTGCTCCCGCGTTTTATCTGAAGCACAGATTAGAATTTAAATAGAATATTATGTTATATTATTATAACCCAAAAAGCAATATATTGTTTATCTACTGTAGTAAGTCTTTATTTCGAATACGCAGGGAAATGGTAGCTCGTTTAGGATATTTTAACTACTTAAAGGAGCAATGTCACAAATCGAATTCCTATATCGACCGGAACGAACTACGCCTTTAATAAAAAACCTATGTAGCTCAAATTTAATATTTTGGTTTCTCCGGACCAAGTCTATTAGATTTATAAATTCTAACTCAATCGGTTCAATACTAAAAAGTAATATGATCTGTGCAATAATAGGAACTTGTGACAGTACTCCTTTTATCCCTATCCATTTGAAAATCGCAAATATTTTTGAAATTTTGCCTAATTTTTTTCGTAGGTTCTTTTGCCCGTTTTAATGTAAAACCCAAAGAATACGAAAAGAAATAGTTTTATTATTTATTCAATAAAAATGACCTAAACTTTGTACTATCTATGCTAATATTCCGTGCTGACAATAACATAAAAAATTTTATTGTTAGCATAAAATGGACAGATTGTTTTAACTTACAGGATAATATTCACCCCGGAAATTTTGCATGTTCATCCAATGCCGACAAAAAAAGTGCTAACCCCTCCTCCCTAACATATTTTAGTTTTAATTTTATTTCAGGAGATATTCCCATTGGACACGTTAAAAAAGGCTGCAGGTATTGGTTTTGGGGCCATATATTGCAAGGAAGAATTTGGTGGTAGCGATCTAACGAGATTGGATGCTTCCATTATTTTTGAAGCTCTTTCCCACGGTTGCGTAAGCACGACGGCTTATATTAGCATACACAAGTAAGTTAGATTATTTTTATTAGTCGTCAACCATTATTATTTAAAGTAAATACATACGTGATAAAGGCAGTCTAAAACAATGTTACGAAATACAGAATTGTCAGCTAGCAGTAGAAACAGTTTCCCATGTAAAAACATTTGAGCTGGTCACACCGGATTGGCAGCGGTCAAGTGAAACACCGCAGCAACAATGATGTCAACACGCGTCACTTCTCACTTGCCACTCCGATGTGAACCAGCCTTCAGTAAAAAAATCTGAAAAATTTCTTTTTAAATAAAAACAAACTAAAAAATCTAGTGTGCAATAAATGTAATAATATTATATACACAAAAAATACAGCGGCTGAATGTGGAATTCGGATGCGGTTTATTCTGGTCTTTTTTTTCACAAGTTAGCTATAGATAATAGTTTTATGTCAATTTTTACTTGCTGTTGTTCAATTGTTGTCGATCAAGGGCTAATTTTAATAGAGCGGTTATTATTTTTTGTTGCTAATCGATTATTTGTAATCAAATGATTAATATTTTACAGCATGTGTGCGTGGATGATCGATACATTCGCCGGTCCGGAGCTCCGGTCCCAATACCTTCCCCAGCTGTCAACTATGGACCTGCTGGCCAGGTTTTAACACTTAACTTAACCCGTTTTAAATGCCATAAAAGTGCAATATAAAGTCAAAAAGTAAATTTTTTTAGACGATTTCGATAATTTTAGATGAAAATCTTACAAATCTTTTGAAACCTTCTAGCTTTTTCTGATCTGCTGACCAACATACATCTTCATATCTAATTGTTTCTATTCCAAAATTCTGCCTAATTTAAGGATTCCAAACTCTAAAAAATTAGTTTTGAACATTTTTTGGGGTTTTTTACCATTTTTATCACAAACGATTAGTCTCCTATAAAACCAAGGTTTGAGATTCCGAACTGTTTCTCCTAGGGTTTTAATTTTTAAGTAGTACTTCTAAAAGCAAACCACTTCACCCGCCTTTTTTTAAGCCTAATAGGAAGGTTAAAAAATTTATCTGTGATAACAAGTAAGTTAGTAAGTCTAAGCGGCCCGAAGGGATAGGCTTAATATTTTAAAAAAACTGGCCAGTTATTGTCTGACAGAACCAGGAAGTGGATCAGACGCCGCCTCTTTAACAACCACTGCCAAGCGAGTAGGAGACCATTACATCATCAACGGTTCTAAGGTTAAAATCTTACACCGTCCTTTTTATTTCTTTATTCAATATAATTCACATAGAGAGACCCAGATCCGTTTAGACTCCTGTGGTGCATAGTTGAACAGTTACCCTAACTATCTTTCACTTTTTACTTGTGATGTGCTCCGAACTCCGGAGCGGAGCTCCATATTTTAGGAGCTCCGGAGCAACTCCTGGAGCTCCATAGCAACCCCCGGAGCTTCGGAGCTGCTCCCTATTTCTGTACTAATTTCATGAATAATAATTAAAGAGTGATGCCATATATTATTATTTGTCTAATTTTTTTGCAAATTAATTTTTTTCAAAACTTATTTAATACGCTAGAAATAGTCTTAAAACTGCAGATAAAGTAACATTAAATGTATTTTAAGCTTAAATAAGCTTAATATTTCTCATTTAATGGGCGGAGCTCCGGAGCTCCCTCCGCTTGAAATATTGGAGGGTAGGGATATCACTACTTTTAATTTTATACATCAAATTTTTAAACAATATAACAGCCCCTTAAATTGTATTTGCGAGTAAGGTTTTTAGGTGCCTCAAAATCCTGGTCTTAACTAGTTATAGAGTCTTACAGTCGTGACACTACCACTAGGAAGATAGATTTTTAGTTTCTAAAAATCCTAGCCTTATCGCTATATGTGGAAACTTACAGCCTCAGTAAGACACTGCATAATAGTGGTACCGGTACAGGTTTCTCTAGATTAGCGTAATTACTCGCCCTATTTTATAGAGTTGGAAACTTGCAGCCTCAGCAAGATACTGCTGCTTCAAAAATTGCCTGTCTCAAGCATAGGTGAGAAAGGGGAGGCAGGATGGGGTCCACCCCCCCTAGCCTTGAAATTTTGGGACCCCCCCTAGACGAAAATCTAGGGGGCCCCCAAATTTCCGAATTTTTTACCCCTGACCCCCCTCTAGATTTTGAAATCTGACCCCCCTACCCCCTCGGGAAAATTTTAGGTACCTTTTTTATACTAAATTTTTTTTCCAAAAACGTGAATTTTCATCACATATTCATGCTTTTACACCCTTTTTATACGTGAATATGGGTTTTTATTATAAAAAAATGTAGTATTATCCTATAAAAAGAACAATTATTAAAGTTATTATGGTTTAAAACTGTTTTGCTTTGGACACCGGACCCCACCTGACCCCTCTCTAGATTTCAAAATTTCGCCCTCCAGGTCGACCCCCCCCAAAAGCTAGGGGGTCGACCCCTAGCCATTTAAGGCGCTAAAATACACTAGAAATTTTAATTCCAGATGATGTTTATTACAAAATTTAAGGTTATTTTATCCCTTTACTTACATTTAAAACATGTGTTTAAAGCGTTAATAAAAGGTTAATAGTGTTTATAGTAGTTTGATTTAATGTGTATGCCTTAATTATTGAACGACATAATGGATTTGAAATCGAAAAACTAAGATAAATTCTCAATTTAAACTACCGGCGAAGCGGGAAAAATTTGGTTTTTTTTACTTTAATATGTTTTTGAAAGGCATCTGGAAAGTTTCTGTATTAATATTAAAGAAAAAATTTTCTTTTCCAAAATTCAAAAAACGTAAGGGTCCCTCCTTACGAAAAAATCCGGCTTCGCCGGATTTCGGAGGACGCCACTGAAAGTAGGTGAGTTGGTCTGGCTAAAGCAGTTTTGCCGCAAACTTGCTCTCGCTGTGGGACAATGTGACAGATTTTTCTGTCATACCTGTCCAATCTGCCCCAATTTTTAACACTCTCAACTTTTGGATAATTTTGGCAGTGTCAAAGAGTTTGTCATTGTCACTGTTAGCTTAATATTTTCATGGCTTTTGTATGTATTTGTTATTTGCTGCAGTTAGTAAATGTTGAATGCCTTTAACCCTACTTTAATTCTTAAAACTTTAATTTTACCTAAATTTATACGTAACAGATTTTATGTATTACATTTACTAAATTTGGGTTTAGCTGTAATTTATTATTTCCTGGTTTTAATTTAATCTTGGTGCAGTTGTCGTTATGTTAGATTAGATTATGTTTTTTTTCTCTTTGACACTGTCCATTGTGTGCACCTGGTAAGAGCACCAAGGGTTCTAGGCGGTGTGGGAGTGGCATGTTATCTATCTATCTATTTAGAAGAGGAATGATGCGTAAATCCTATTTGTAGCGATTTTAATTCTGGAATTCCCAATTTTAGGGGGAGGTTATCGACTTTTTTAGATTAAGGAGGTCCTATAACATTAGGTTTGTGGGCAAAGAAGAGAGAGGGTTTATGTGATGATGACCCCCAACGCCTCTTCAGTCTCTTTTTACCTATTTTTGACCCCCAGGCACAACCCCTGCCAGCTGCCACATTTTCTATTACTATTTCAGACCTGTGCACGGTCTGGAAATGCCCCCCCCCCGTTTTAATAGAGGACTCCCCCCCCGTTTTATTGCCCCCCCCCCCGCCGAAAAATGACAAAGTACCCTAAAATTATATCGCAATTTTTGACCTATGATGACGCCATCATCGCGAATTTTTTGCAGTTTTAGCCTAATTTAATGTATTTTAAGCCATTTTAGACCTATTTTTTATCTTATTTTTGCTTTTTTTTGTCCCTTTTTTTCCTTTTTCCCTTCTTTTTTTCTCTTTTTTTTCTCTGTTTTGGATTTGCCCTATTTTTAAGACACTTCTGGGGTTTATTTCATAAAGATTTTTGTAATTTTAAATTCATTAAAAAATTTTAAATGCATTTAATTTCTTCCTATTTTATTAATAAAAAAATACGTACGTAACTGTGGAGTTTACGGAATTGTAATTTATTTACAGTCAAGTAATTTTTTTAATTCTAAATGCAATTTTATTAATATAATTTTTTAATTACAAATACAAAAAAAATATTCGTTCATTAATTTACAGCTGTACATTAATTACAAACAATTTTTATAATTTTATAAAATAGGCCCCTGTAGTTTATTGGAAAATCTGGAAATTTAAAATTATGTTTAATTAAAAGTTTTTTTAAAGAGTTTTTGAAACGAGCACTATGTAAGTATTTTATTCGCTGACACTTATTTTAATGAAATTTACATTATAAATACCAAAAAGATTCTGAAAACTTAATTTTTTAATAGCACTGAATGTGGACTTACAGTTACAATAATATAAAAAAATTCGGCGAATACATGTGCAGCATTTTTTCTGTTATTAATGTATTGCACAATTTTTTTATATGCTCGCTCTTTTTTTGTAGAAGTACACAGTTTCAGTGTGGGTGTGGGGTTAAGTAAGATGTAATCCATGTTTTTAAATTAAAACGTACATTGTTGCAGGATTATGTATTAGAGGTTTTAGGCTTTTATCAGCGGGGCGGGAACTTCGGGTATTTATTTGGTCATGTGCCGCACTGGAAGCGAGGGACCCAAAGGGATTTCCTGCATTCTGGTGGAAGACGGAACGCCAGGCTTGGTTTTCGGGAAGAAAGAGAAAAAGGTACAGAAATTTTTAACCAGGGTAACTGACTTAAATTTGACGAACCTTAATTTCGGCCACTGGCTGTTGTTTTTGCCATGCGCAAAGTTAAAAAATGAAATGCAAATGGCTAGATAAATGACATGACGATCTATCCAGCCATTTCCAGTTCATTTTATGACTTCGGAAACTCCATGCCCAGAGTGAATTGGGAACTGCTGTTTCATTATTTAACTGAAGAAAATACCAATTGTTATTTTTGAGTTTAACAAAATCCAAAATATTTAATCTTAAATAAGGACGGTTATAATAAGAATTATATAGTTCGCCTACCTTAGTTATAAAAACATAATGTCAACACTATTATTATTTTAGATGGGTTGGAACTCTCAGTCGACTCGACTAATTACTTTCGAGGACATGAAAGTGCCAGTGAAAAATTTAATAGGCGAAGAAGGTCAAGGATTTAGCATCGCTATGAAAGGATTAAACGGCGGAAGGGTTAATATAGGTGAATTGTTGTGTCTGACAACTATCGCAGCATCTGTCCGCGAAATAACTTTATTTTAATGTTAATTGACAATTTTTTTTAAATTTTTACCTGATATAAGATTATGTACATGTACATCCAATACTGAAGAATATTCATATCTTCAATAAATCTGTGCAGGAGGCACAACAGCTAAGCCACTGCTTATATTTGCAAAAAAAGATTTAGTCGTATTAATCGGGGTTACCAAATCTAAGATAATCTCAAACACGAGTCGACTACCATATTTTAGCGTTTTTATGTTAAAAATGGCAAGTCTAGAAGGATTGCGGCTTCTAAATTCTTTGGTTAACTCCTCAAACCGCCTGCCACCTATGCCTTTATTGGTGTTTGCATTTTTTTAAATTTATTCCAGTGAGATGGTGTGCCCGTTTTAGTGGTGTCTGAGGGAAAACATTATTACGCCTCAAGTCTCAGGGTTGTGGTTGCATCACTGAAGTGTCTCTGAGACAAAATTTTTGTAATATATTAATGCATTCAAATTAAATTTTAGTTGTTAATTTGAATAAAAGTTTTTTTAACATTTTTTCGCGCTTCTTGTTTTTCTAAATTGTTTTTTTTATGTTTTTTTTTGTCACCAAAAATAATTAAATTCAGAAAGCTGTGTGGAAAATCGTTAAAATGAGTGTAAATTCATTTTAATATAGCTATGTTATCCAATACAAATTTATGATGTTATGATTTTCTAACTTATAGCGAATTTTGGACTCAACACCTCTTATTAAAATTTTGTTATTGACTTCTCAAGCAAAAATTCACGATTTTCCATTAGTTTTCTTGCGCTGCGATTTTAATCAGTGTTTTGTTTTTTTTCTTGCAATGAAAAATGCGACTCTTTTTGCACTCTGTGCTGCTTTTTACGCTCTGCGATTATTTTCGCAGTGTTAAGCTGGCTGCACCTCAAAGAAAAACATTTTTGTACAGCTATAGCGTCACTTTTAGTTGTATGAATAATCGCAGCTTTAGAAAAACAGTATTAAATGCAAAAAAGTCGCATTTTTTCTGCAAGAAAATAAACTCTGCAATAAAAATCTCAGGGCAAAAAACGGCAAATTTTTGCTAGAAAAGTCGCGCATGCGCATGTGATTTTTTTGCCGCATTTGAATAAAAAAAATAAGTGTACAGGCGCTCTTGTTTTACGTAAGTATTTAACATTGATTTAGTTAGTTTTTTGTCCAAGTTATGGCCTCTGTTTTGGTGATACACTACTAACAGAATGCCGCGAATATTATTAACATTGATATTTGAATACCAGAACGAAGTTTTTTTACTAAATAATTTTAGCATCTTGTTCCGTGGGAGCTGCTCAAGCTAGCGTGGAAATGGCCATAGAACATTTAAAAGTGCGAAAACAATTTGGAAAACTTCTTATTGATTTTCAGGTGAGCTATAGTTTGCGGTCTATAAAAGACTACATAAGCTTTTTGGGTTTTCCTCGAAATATACAATAATAACTACGCATCTGCTATTTCGTGCATCACTGAATGTATAGCGCATCTCGGGATTATTTTCGACACACCCATATAATAGTTTTGGTTGAAGTCAATTACTTTTTTATGTAATAAACAATTGTTTTTAAATTTTAAAAAGATTTTTTTCAAATTACCATCTCAAATTAAAACTGAGAGTTAAACCCGGATCTAAAGTTTGTTTAGGTCTAAAATCTTCTTTTTTCATTCTTGTGTAAGTGTTTAAACGCTGCACCACGCGGACGTATGTTTATGTTTAAACCTTTTATATATCAAAAGTAATCATATGCATTACCTAATCGTAAAAGCAGAGACACTTTACAACACAGAAGTTTTTTAAAAACTATTAGCTTTACAGATATTTTACCGCTATTGACTCAGTGTGATAGTAACGAAGAATATCGGTAGCTTTTTTAGTGGAACCAACTCAAGTTGGCGGAAATGGCTAGCAAACTGGTGACTTCACGTCTGATCGTAAGACAAGCGGCGGAAGCGCTTCAAAGCGGCGCCCCAGAAACCGTGGCCTTGTGCAGCATGGCCAAGCTTCACGCCACAGAGTCCTGTCTAGAGGTTGGTCCAGGTGTTTTACCCCTCTTCAAAAATCTCGAAACTGCCGAACACCTCTCCCCCTCTCCCCCTTAAAATTTGGGGTTATCTCTGACACCCCTACGTTTTTGAGTTTTTTATTGCTAAAACACTCATTTAGACCTTAAGACCTTAAAACCTTAGTTTGAAGGGGATTTAGCATGCTATAAAAAATTTATTAGTATGTAATTTTGATAGTAAAAATAAGCAATAAAAATATCCGCGGATGTGAGTTAAAAAAAACGGAGATGCCAAAGCGGGTGTCGAAAAGAGTGCATATGTCTGCGAATGCGGGTGTTGGCACATTTCTAGTTCGTTTTAAAACTGTCTTCAATAAAATTTTATTTTTTAAGATCATGATGCCATTAAATTTAGGTTGTTAATCAAGCACTACAAATGTTTGGCGGATATGGCTATCTGAAAGACTATCCAGTCCAACAATATCTTAGAGATATTAGGGTTCATTTAATTTTAGAAGGTAAGCACTGTTTTATGTATGGTTGTAGTATACAATAAAAGAGCTTAATTTTGTTGGTTTTTTTTTGTACCAGATCTATTTTTATTTTGGCTACTAAATTTTGTTTTTAAACTTTGGTGTTAAAAAATAGCTTTTCGATTTTCGTATTAACAAGAATATATAACACAATAGCAAAAATCCGCCATTTTCTGCTAGTTTTTTCGGGTTGCGATTTTTAACACAGTGTTAGTTTTCTTGCAGTGAGGACTTCAACTTTTTTGCACTCATTGCTGCTTTATTCGCACTGCGATAATTTTAGCACTGTGAGTCAATACAAACGTTACCATAGTCGTAGCCAGAAGAGAACAAGGGAAACGTGCCCCACCCCACCCCACTCCACCCCACATCTGTCATTCTCTAACAAGCACTGGATAGAATGTGGCCGAATGACTTCCCCTCTGTCGTAAAATCCTAGCTACGGCCATGGTTAATAGTCATTTTTAATACACTAAAAAAAAACTTGTTTTAGAACGATAAAAAGACACTTTATTTTATTAATACCAAAAAAGGTTGACATCTTAATGTCAAAAACATTACTTTTACTCATTATTTTCGCTTCACTTTGTTTTTATATTTTTTGTTGTGCTCGCAAAAACTCTTTGTTCATACTCGCAGTGCTAAAATAGCCGCAGTGCGAATAAAACAGTATTGAGTGCAAAAGAAATTGCAGTCCACACTGCAAGAAAACTAACTCTGCGTAAAAAAAACCCAGCGCCGGAAAACTAACAGAAAATGGCCCATTTTTGCTAGAAAAGTCGCACAAACGATTGTGAGTGCGACTTTTCTAGTAAAATTTTGGTTAAAAATTTAGTGTACAGTCGGACATTTTCTTGCTTTATAAATTTTTGAAATTAATAAACGCAATATAAAAAGTTAGTTTATAGTACACCGGATCATTGTCATTTGAGAACTACTCTCTTAACTTTGTTTGCACTTTTTCACTAAAACATTTTCAAACTTTACAATAAAGTGACTTGATAATGGGACAAGAAGCTTGTTTGTAACTTTGACAAACTGTTCTGGAAAAATTAAAAATTGTCTCTGGCGGGAATCGAACCATAGACCTTTACATGCAAGTCCCGGACTCGAACCACTAGGCCAAATCGACAGCTGAGGAATATGCAAAAATGAATTCTTATAAACAATAGTGTTTTTCGTAAAAGCTTACAAAACAGTAATTTTTACCAAGGCTGATTTATTTTTACATGACTTTTCACAAACAAAATTAAGAGAGTCAAGGCCAAAAATTTTTTGCTGAATTGAAAACTTATACTCGTATGAGAAACGATTTTTTTACCTAAAACCGAGCTTTAGTTAATGAGTTATAGAAAGGAGTTTAACCGCAGTGAGGTCGATTTCCAAAATTAAAGTTTGTCTATTTTGATCTCAATATAATAAAATACGTCATCCAATGCTCATTATTATTATGTCATCTTTTACTATTGTATTTATTTTTGTCTCAAGTGTGAGCGCTTTTGTGCTCTACAGTCACGGTCCCTTGCTATAATGACTGATAAAACATTTTTGTGGTTTTTTTGTTTTATATTTTAGGAACAAACGAAATTATGCGAATTCTGGTAGCCCGAGACGTAATTCGAAGTTGATTACAAAATATGTATTTTTTTTGTACGAAGTAGCTTTAATTTGTGCTAAACAGTTTTTATTGTAATAAACTAGTTTTATTAAAAATTTCTAAAAAATAAGCATTCTATACATCAAAAAATTTACAATAAAAAAAGTTTAATAAAAAATAACATTGTAATTTTTTGCCTTAATCATTAACTTTGCACTTATAATAGTTTTTATAAAATCAATTTATTTGTTGGTAAATATGAAATCATTTTAAAAAATTTTCTGTGCATATTGTTATGCATGTCTTTACAAAAAGTTCTTTATAATATAAGCTTTTGACGATTTTTTAAAATTAATGATTTTTTTTTCAAATTTTTTTAAAATACGTCTCTTATATTAAAAATCTATTAAAAAGCATAAGAAACAAAGACACTGTTTTATAGCTTGAAAATAGTATAATTTTATTAATTAGTAATAATGATAAAAAAAGAAACAAAATAAATAATTTGGGTAATTATGGCTGACTTATTTTTGCGCCTTTTTTTTTCACACGTGGGCGTTCATGTTTAAAGCTTTTAATAAATTGGCATTGATATTATTTTGATTGAAACAACTAGGCGAAGAGACTAGTCTTATGGAATCGCACGTTAAATAGCAAAATCGTCTTTTCTTATATTAATCATTTATTTTACAAATGGTGATTGTAAAAAGTTGATATAAGTATGGTATATAGTATAAGTATTTATACCTTTCCATCAGACTATTGTAATTGTAATATCTCTAATTTAAAAATACACAGAACGTCGACAAGCCCTTTTTCCTTATTTATTTTAAAATCTTAGACTAAAGATTAAATCTATCAGTGTAAAAATAGATGGGGGATAAAGTAAAACACTTGAGGCAATTTAATAGTAATTGGTGACATAACCGCTAAACTTTTTTAATAATTTTCGCTTGTGCGTTTATTGTTTTTTTCTTCTAACCAAGAGCGGTTACGCCCTTAATTTTAGCCTGGAAGACTTTAGCTTTAGTTTGAAAATTTTTTTACAAAAATTTAGAGCCGTTTTTTTACATTCGTTTTTTTGAATTTTTTTTTTCAGCCCTGCCTCTATAAAATTTAGAAAGTTAACTGTTTCTAATTTTTTTTCTAATTGATATAAAACTAGAAAAAACAAATCAAAATATATTATTATTGCTGACAAATATCAAGTTGTACATATCAATAATAATCAGGACTTGGACCTCTTTCGAAAATAACATCATCATCACGAGGTGTTCTTTCAAAAGTAATATAATCATGTTTGTCGCCTGTATTATAAATAATCACATAATCATCATCATAATCATAACCATAACCATCATGACTTAAATGTTTTCTGTTGTTAAATGATTTGTTGAAGTTTTTTGGACGTCGTCTTTTGTTCCTAGGTTGTCTTTGTTGGAGACTTTTTGGAACTGATCTCTTTGGTTTTTGTTTGTTTCTCTGTAAAGGTGAAAACTCAATATTCTGGAATTTTATTTGCAGTCATTACTTTTAAGAATCTTAAATGTATTTCAGTCTGATAAAAATTTTTAGGTGAGTATATTTGGCTTAAATAACGTTTTGCACAAAAATTTATTAGTATAGAATTTATAATGGTAGCGAGATAGGCTTACCTGAATATTTTTTACAGTTTCAGTCATTTTTGAATAGACTTGGAGTATGAAAAAAAAATTTAAAAAAAGTAAAAAAAATTGTAATATTTTAATATTTAATATTAAAAATCGTAACATAGAATATTTAGATTACAAAAACTATTAAAATACATGCCTGGGTTTGTTAAAGTTAGAAGATGGTCGTAATATTATTGATCTCTGCAAAACTTAACTACAGTATTGAATTAGATGAGTGTAGTAGCTTAATTGGCAAATTATGAAAAAAAGTATGATTATGGCTGTAGTTTGGTTACGGAATATTCTAGAGCAAAGTTTTGTAATTTTTTTAAATCAATATGTCTAGGACTTTTTTTATAGACACCTTGCACTGAAACTTAAAATAAACATAAAATATAGAACACACAAACATTGGACCTGTACGGAAAATACCGTATTTATGCAAATGTTCCCTGATTATTCATTAGTGGCGGCATTGACGGGAAATAACCCGCTTATTATAACATCTCTAGCCATATATTTTTTTTATTTTTACATGCAAATCTTAATTATACGTGTTAAAACAGATAATTTCTAATATAAATCAACATAGATAATAAGTGTGATATCATTATTAAACATCCCAGGGTTACATCTTTCGTCTTTAAAAAACATTTGCATGATTACGGTATTATCCGTACAGTTAGAAATGTTTGCGTGTTCTAATCTTATGTTTTTTATAAATTTCAGTGCAAGGTGCCTATATAATAATAGTCTAGCAAAAAACAAAACAAAGTTTCGAGAAAAAGCCTTATATTAAATGGAATAGTATAAAGCTACAATAAGTCTAAAAACTTCGTGCCAGGAAAGACTGAAACAAGTCTCTTTAAAACGAGCAAATTAATAATACATTTTATTAAACTTTCAGAAAAACAAGATCCAATAAAAACTTTAAGTGTAAAATCTTTGGTTTGCGTTTTTTAACCATATGACAAAAATGAATTCACTATTTCCCACGGCGTGGATAAATTTTTGCATGCGTTTATCAGCTATTAATACAACCGTGTTAATTGAGTCACCTGTCACCGCAACGGTACAAAGATAATATTATTATTATTAACGTCTATTTAAAACCAAATATCCAGATTTAAGTCTGAAAAATCTTGAAAATTTAGATTTAATATAAAGCGACTTTAACTTTAACAATTACTTTTCCAGTTAATTTGTTTTATGTAGTAGATAGAAATATTAAAAAAGTCGCTTTATAGTAAATTTAAATTTTTCAAGGTTTTTCAGACTTAGATCTGAATATTTGGTTTTAAGTAGACGTTAATAATAATAATATTATCTTTTAACTATTTTGGTGACGTGTTACTTAATTATTACCGTCGTATTAATATAGCTGATTAACGCATGCAAAAATTTATCCACGCTGTGGGAATTTCTTACATTCATTTTCGTCAAATGGTTAAAAAACGCAAACCAAAGCTTTTACTCTTATTCTTTTTATTAAATTTTGTTGTTTCTAAAAGTTTAATAAAATTTACTATTTATTTGCTTGTTTTGGGGAGACTTGTTTTAATCTTTTCTGGCATTAAATTTTTAGACTTATTGTAGCTTTAATACTATTTCATTTAATATAATATTTTTTTTCGAAACTTTGTTTGGCTTTGCTGGAATTTCCGTTTTTTAAACATTGGATCCAATTTCATTTTTCAAAAAATTAAAAAAATTTACAGAAAATTTTTGAACTTAATAATATCAATACAATCGTTGCAATATCCAAAAATTAAATATATATATTTTTTAAAAAGTATATTTTACAAGATTTTTGTATGTTTAGCAACTCGTTTTTTTTTGTAGCAACTCGCAAACCGTTTTTTTATGTTTCAAAAATACGACGTCTTATAAATACGAGTTTAAAAAACTACATTATCAGTAAAAACTGAGGTAAAGTAATTTCCAAGCAGTTCAGCTTTTTCAAAGCCTTCAGTTACAAAAGTTCCATCATTACTTTTAATTGGTGGGATAGTTTTTTTTTAATTTTACTATTAACTAATTTATAAAAAGTGTTCAAACCACCTGAATTTAGAATTTTTGTCTTTTATCAGTGTTAAAATCTCTAACTTTATTTTTACATACTTTGCAAATTTTTTTTACTTTGATCTTAATTTTTCATCAATATTATGCCCATGCCATTTTTTTGATTTGATTTTATAGTTTCTTATTTGTATTGGATTTTGTATAATTTTTTTATCATTTGTAACTAATTATTTTCCAGCTGATATTGATGCTATTAACATGCTATTGATTCTTAATAACAAAATTCCCTTGAAATTTTGCCAAGCTTTTTCTACTTTACCACATTTCTCAAATAAAATTTTCCAGTTGATTGCAGATAAAATACAAACTTAGCATATCATAATCTGCTTTTAAAAAATCAGGTGTGTAGCTTTAAATCTTATTCTTGGGACTATTAAATATTTTAAGTAATTTCAGATAAAATAGTGTCACGGTCTAATTATGAAAAACTGGGTGCAACAGGGGCATTATTAAAAGTTTGTCTATCGTTGGTAAACAAAAAATCCATATAATTATTCTTACGAGTTGGTTGTGAAACAAGCTGATACATACCTATCTCAATAAAAACTCAAACCAATTATATTCATTTTGTGTTTGAAACTATTTTAACTGAAGACCTGTCTACCACTGCAGATTGAAATCTCCAGTTAAAACAATAGTATTCTGTAAAACTCTGTTAGTTTCCTAATTAGCTCAAATATTAAATTGTCTTTTTCTTTACTAGTACTAGGTTCTCTTTAAATACCAATGAACCTGAGTTCAGATGACCTTTTTAGAATCAGATAACTTCTCTTGTATGATACTTTTTCTCAGTGTTAATTTTAACTACTCTAAAAAAAGTTTTACAAAGTATAATTACTCCACCGCCTCTCCGCTGTCATCAATCCTTACCATAATATTAAATTCTTTGTTTTAAATAATGATTGCGTTTGAAAATGATTCAGTAACGACGTTTCACAAATAAAGCAAATATCAACAGCACCATAAATTATACTATATCCAGGAATCAGAACATCAAGCTCGTCTAAGGAGTTAGCTAGACTTCTTGCAATCATACACAAAATTTTCATACTTGGTATTTGTCTGTGTAGATCGCTTCTGTCAACAGTTGGAGTTTTAAAGCGTGCCCAATGTTGTGGCGGCGTCTTAAAACTGTTTCGGGACCTTCACTAAAAATTCTTTTTACCGCAAACCCCTCTAGATCTCAAAAAAAAAGCTCAACATGTTTTGCAGCACTGCGGAGTTGTGTACCTATTTTTGCAAAAATCTTAAAATTGACCACCTTTAACTTTTCCTAATAACCGAACCCTACGCACGCAGAAAGGTATTCTTGACAAACTGGTTTACAAACTTTTTTTGTAACAGTCCTTAGTGCACAAATGTTTTGAAGAAATATAGATTGATTGATTTATTTACTTATGTTTTTTAAACTCAAAAATACACGTGCCAATAAAAAAGTTTTATTCAACACCTGAATTTTTTGAACCGAACCTTCCGCTAATTAGCTTTGTTTTTGTCGAATAAAAAATTTATATTATTAAAATTATATTATTAAAATTATATTATTAAAATTATATTATTAAAATTATATTATTAAAATTATATTATTAAAACTATATTATTAAAATTAAATTTTTTAAGCTAAGTCTGCTTTTCTTTTTCTCCGTAATTGTATCTCGAATTTTTGAATGAATCCCAAAACTTGTTAAAGTTCATTTAATTAAGTTATGCTAACAAGTTATGACCGCATTTGGATTTGGTATCCCTCTTTCGTTTAGTCTATTGACAGCTGACCTAGTCGCCAGTTCTTTTAAAATATTGTCGTTTGAACTAAACAAATTTAAAAAATAAGACTTTTAAAAATTTTTATAAGCCACGTGGCAAATCTGCTGTAGGTAAGTAAATAGGTTTTAAAATATTACCTTCATAACACCAATAGTAATAAAAATACGTGAATTGGTTAATTCAAAAGTTTAAAATAAATCGTGATTTGTTTATTTTCTAACTCTTTGCAAACTAACTGATCAATATATTGATATCGTATAGAGAGTTGTGCGAATAGAAAACCAAGGCCCCGAAAAACCCATTTATACACAAAGTATAAGAAAAGGTGCGTTTAATTATAACGTTACGTAAAAAATTTGTTTTTCTGTACACAAACAACATTATATCAATAAAAACAAAGTGCAACAGTTAAAGTAAACATTTTTGTTTATTAAAAGTATTATTATTTTCATAAATTTTACTTAGAATTTTAAATGTTGTTAGACCATGTTCAAATTGTTGTTGGCCGTTGTTTAAATTTTAAACGTTTTATTATCACAGATTGATTATAGCACCCATTCTGGTAAAATTTTCTTTCGATGTAAAGTTTGTCTGAGTTATGTGGATGTTTTGCAACAGGGTTTTCTGCGGAGTAATTGAGGGTACGGAGTTTTTAGAGCCACAAGTAGGGAGGGAACTTGGAGCCATCAAAAAAAATTTTGACCTTTTTTAGGCTTCGTTTAGGCATAGGTTTTAGCGATTTTTTTTGGCTCCAAGTTTCCTTGGCTTCATCGACCCTGAACTGGCCTTATTTATATTATAGTTGAATTTTATTTATGAATACGATGTATTGTATTCTTGTATTTATTAAATCTACTCACGAAAGTAAATCAACTCATTGAAGTTTTAAAAAATAAATTTAAATTTTTTTTTCCAAACGAAAACCAATTTAAGCAATAAAAAAATGACACAATTAAACACATTTCAAAAATGTTTTACACAATTGAAAAAAATATAATAAGTAAAAAAAACTCAAAAAAACAACAATGATTTAGGGGCCTCGGCCTCGGTTTTTAGGGGCCTCGGTTTTTCGAGCCTCGTTCCCGGTATAGAGAAACAAATACCTGCTTTATTGCTTGCAGCGATCACCAAACGTGTTCAGCCGAAGAACTACGGGGTTTTAATCCTTCCAGTGTACAAAATTTGCAACCGTTTATGATAGGTTAATGTTTTACTCTGTTTTTTTTATAGCTGCGTTACCCTTTTGACTGCCCAAAACGCTCTATCAACACTGTTGCTAGTATGGGTTTTGCTTGATAGCGCAACCTTTCATGACGAATTTTTAGAGAAAACGTGTAAGTTCAATGCTCTAGCAGATTGGATGTTTGACTTTAGAACTGCGACTGCCATACCTCTTAGCATCCTTAGCACGCTCGTCAAGTATATAATGCCAGGATACTAGCAGTGCAAAACAAAATATAGTATAAAAAGTACATAAACAACAAATCTGCCTAGAAGTATATCCAACAAAATGTTAAGGTCACACTATAGTGCTAAAACTATATTATATTGATTGAATATATTATATATATTAAATACTATACTACTTATAAAATAAAGTCATGCGATTAATATATATGTAAATTCCACTAGTGTTTTGAAAAGACTTGATGGTATCTACAGAATTAGGTTCATTTGTTTTATATTGGTATATATTGAAACAAACAGGTTGCGCATGAATTAGGTTGAGAATCGTCCTACAACAAGATACTTATATATACCTGAGCTTGATAATATATACACAATACACATACTTGTAAAACCGAAAATATATAATACTATATATTAATATATAGTATTATATATTTTGGTAAAACTATTTAGAGTATACATAGCTGTGATATTAGTTGTCTAAAGGCTGGTTCATACTTATCAGGGGGAAGGCAATCGAGAGTAATATACTAAAATTTGTGCCGGCTCAAAAGTTTGACGCGTTATTTGAGGGGGTTAAAATTGTACAGTGTTAACATTCTAATATTCACAATGACAGCAAAAGTTTCAAAAATATTAATAAATAACCTGTTTTGAAAAATATTTTCGATTTAATCCTTACACACCCACATGTCGTCCAATGCGTAGGTAAAATTTTTTACTGTTGGAAATTGGTGCTGTGTGGTACAACCAATCATTCTGACAGACATTGAATGCGATATTCTAATAGCCAAAGGTTCAATAAACACACATATAAAATTTTATCCTGATTCCATGACACTGCACCGAGAACTGCCGCGGCAAAGTAGCCTTTTGTGCCAATCCCTTAAAAACGTAAAATCAGAGTAGGCTTTCATTTCGAAACCACTACTGACAGCGCTGCTTACATAGGATACACATGTTTGGGGATCATACGAATCAGAAAGGATCGGGCTTTCACCTCCATACCCATACAGTTTTGTTCGATCACATTAAGTGGTTACGAAGGCCCAACAAAAACTGACAAAATTACATGCAATTTTTTTTAGATTTTCAGGGCCAAAAAAATAGTATTTATGGAAAAGCTTAAAAAATCATAACATTGGCCTCTGATTACCTAAACAATTTGGGTTGCATGGTTAATTTATCATGTGGGGTCATTGAAGAGTTTTAGCGAAAAAAATAGTTTTTTTAACATACACCCTTTTTCAAAAAATTCAAAAAAGTGTATACATTGCAAAAACAAGCACAACTCCTGCGTTTCTGAAGCTAGGACCATGATTTATGCACAAAATTTAAGATCTCGTCACGGGCTTTTATTCAAGCTATTTTTCCGCATTTTTTGTTGTCTTTAATGGTTTAAAAAATTTTAAAATGAAAGAACCGTTTTAAAATTAATTGTAACTTCATTTTTTTTAATTTGGTAAAAGCTGACAGTGTGAAAGCATCGAAATTACTTTGATATAAAATCTGATATGAGTTTTAAGTTTATTTACAAAATAATTGGTACCAAACTTCACAAATTCTTATCTGTATATTTAGCTTTTGGGTTATAATCTGTAAACTGGGTTTTGCAATAAAGCGTTATCTCAGTTTGCTCAAAAGAGGAAATCTATCCCAGTTTAAACATAATTGTTTACAGTAACATGCTAGATAAAACGGCACTCTTCCCTTTGTCTACAAAACAGAAAGAATTTTCTGACGTTGTTCTTCTTGCCCAACTGATGGTACCTGCTGTTATAAGCCGGAGGTCCCATGTGTCCGTTATCCTTTTGTTCAGTTTTTAGCTTTATAGAAGACAAATTCCTGAGTAAGGTGTAATATTACTTTTTTGTCAGACAGAAAGTGGTCTCATATAAAGAAAAAAAAAAAAAAAAAAAAAAAAAAAAAAAAAAAAAAAAAAAAAAAAAAAAAAAAAAAAAAAAAACCAACAAAAAAACCAAAAAAACCAAGAACCAAAAAAAAACACAACCCACACGAAAACAAAACCCAAGAAAAACCCCAAACAACACCCCAAACCACAACACCCCCAAAACCACCCCCCAGAAAAGCAGAACAACAAACCCAAAAAACAACCAAACCAAACACAAAACAAAAAACCAACAACAAAACAACACAACAAAACCAAAAACAACCAAAAAACAAAAAAAAACCCACACACACAAAAACAAAAACCCCCCCCACCCCAACCCCCCCCCCCCCCAGAAAGGGCCAAAGCCTTTTGCAGATGTATCGAACAAAACTTATTGAACTGTTAACTGAAATGAATGCCAAAACTAGAAGAACCAAGGAATATCTACTGGATTTGTGTTCACACGGGAGCTCATGTCCTCAGTCAGCATTTTCAAACTTAACCCACACATGGTCAAAACGATTTTGGAGCATTTTTTGCAGCTATGGCAATGACAGGTACAGTAAAAAAAGTTAAAATATATAAGATAGGAAAATATATAAAGCGTTATAACATCCCAAAATAACATCATCAATATATAATGACAAAGATTCTAATACTTAAGGCCCATTCAGTAATGTTAAAAGCGTTGCGCATTTTAACGCGTTAAAATGCGCAACGCTTTGAACATTACTGAATGGGCCTTGAGTATTAGAATCTTTGTCATTATATATTGATGATGTTATTTTGGGATGTTATAACGCTTTATATATTTTCCTATCTTATATATTTTAACTTTTTTTACTGTACCTGTCATTGCCATAGCTGCAAAAAATGCTCCAAATCGTTTTGACCATGTGTGGGTTAAGTTTGAAAATGCTGACTGAGGACATGAGCTCCCGTGTGAACACAAATCCAGTAGATATTCCTTGGTTCTTCTAGTTTTGGCATTCATTTCAGTTAACAGTTCAATAAGTTTTGTTCGATACATCTGCAAAAGGCTTTGGCCCTTTTTTGAGTCTTGAAATAGAGCAGCCATATGTTGTTGTGCAGGACAAAAAAGTTGTGGTAAGCCGTCAAAATCGTTCATTTGTAGAACTACCGTGTCAGAAAGAGCGCTGTCAATGCTGGTCCTAAAACAATTAAAATACAATATTTGTTGTCCAAATAGTTGATGCATAATGCTTAGCATATAAAACTTATTCCCAAATTAATTTAAACATAGAAGCTTACAGTTTTATATGGATTTAATACCATTTTAAAAAATCATGCTAATGAAATTTAAAAACAAATTAAGTAGCTTAAGAAAACTTTGCTAAAAATTATAATGTTTTGCTGTTTAGAACAAAATTTAGAGTTGTTTAGATTGGGTTTAGACATAAATGTTCTGCAACATATTATCAAATACAGGAAAGGGGTGCGAAGTTCTATGAGGGGTAGAAATTTGTAGTAGTACATGCTAACTTACGTTATTAGATTTAAAGGGCGTAAATATATCCCTTGCAGGTTCAATGCATTTTACCTGATCAGCCTGTAGACCCATATATTTTAATCCGGGAATGGTCGGCATATTACGTGAATCCACATTGTTTTCTGTTGGGGATGGCCATAAACATTAAAAACTGTAAGAAACAAAACTAAATTCAACATCGATCTCATTTTGTTCAAAACACTTTTTAAAATATGAATGAGACCACTTTCTGTATGACAAAAAAAGTAATATTACACCTTACTCAGGAATTTGTCTTCTATAAAGCTAAAAACTGAACAAAAGGATAAAAAACACATGGGCCATTTTATCTAGCATGTTACTGTAAACAATTATGTTTAAACTGGGATAGATTTCCTCTTTTGAGTAAACTGAGATAACGCTTTATTGCAAAACCCAGTTTACAGATTATAACCCAACAGCTAAATATATAGATAAAAATTTGTTAAGTATGGTACCACTTTTGTAAATAAACTTAAAACTCATATCAGATTTTATATTGAAATAATTTCGATGCTTTTACACTGTCAGCTTCTACCAAATTCCAAAAAATTGAAGTTACAATTAATTTTCAAACGGTTCTTTCATGTTAAAATTTTTTAAACCATTAAACACAACAAATAAATGCGAAAAATATCTATTTTTGCGGTTAATTTGCAGATTTTTCAATGCATTTCAGTATTTTGTCATTTTACAAAAAATGATGATTTTTGGGTCTACTTTGGAGCCACTTTTCAGGTGGTAGAGTGGTTCGTTCGGGACCACTGAGGTAAATTCTAAAAGCCGAAATTGCGCTTGTTATTTTTTGCTAATTTGAACGAGATAAACCGCATTTAAAGGGCGGTTAACCCTTTGTGAAAATGGTTGTTTTTACGCATAAAAGTAGGCTTTACGCGGTAACTGGGTTCAGTTTCATGGTTTAAAGTGTGTGAAATCGGTTTGATTTCAGAATTTGGACAACATCAGTGGCAAGGGCTGAGTGATGAGTTTTTTTAAAAAATGTTTTTTTAGGTATATATTGATGCAAATTGGTAGCTAAAAATATCGCAAAATTACCCTAAATTTTCAAACTAATACCATTTAGGTTTTGTAACTCAAAAAAACGTTCTGGAACTCAAAAAATAGCTTGAATCAAAGCCCGTGACGAGATCTTAAATTTGGTGCATAAACCATCATCCTAGCATCAAAAACGCAGGAGTTGTGATTGTTTTTGCAATATATACAATTTTTTTGAATTTTTTTAAGGTGTATGTTAAAAAAACTATTTTTTTTGCTAAAACTCTTAAACGACCCCACATGATAAATTAACCATGCAGCACAAATCGTTTAGGTAATCAGAGGCCAATGTTATGATTTTTTAAGCTTTTCCATAAATACTATTTTATTGGCCCTGAAAATCTAAAAAAATTGCATGTAATTTTGTCGGTTTTTGTTGGGCCTTCCTTATCACTTAATGTGATCGAACAAAACTGTGTGAGTATGGAGGTGAAAACCCGATCTGTTCTGATTTGTATGATTCCAAAAACATGTGTATCCCTTCTAAGCAGCGCTGTCAGTGGTTTCGAAATGAAACCCTACTCTGATTTTGCGTTTTTAATGGATTGGCACAAAGGGCTACTTTGCCGCGGCAGTGCTAGGTGCAGTGTCATGGAATCGGGATAAAATTTTATATGTGTGTTTATTGAACCCTTAGCTATTAGAATATCGCATTCAAGGTCTGTCAGAATGATTGGTTGTACTACACAGCGCCAATTTCCAACAGTTAAAAAATTTGACCTACGCATTGGACGATATGTGGGTGTGTAAGGGTTAAATCGAAAATATTTTTAAAAACAAAATATTTATTAATATTTTTGTAACTTTTTCGGTCATTGTGAATATTTGAATGTTAACATTGCACAATTTTAACACCCTCAAATAGCGCGTCAAACTTTTGGGCCGGTGTCATATGATATTTTGACTCCCGGTGTAGAATGACTCCCCGGTCAAAAATCAGGGGGGTCAAAATATCATGCGAGATGTCGTATGATATGTTGACTCCCAGTGTAGAATGACTCCTATCGGGATAAAATGACTCCCCTTATTAACATTGGGGAGTCATTTTATACCGGGATATATTGACTCCCTCAAAAATTTCCATACATTATTACTTAAAACTGTGCACTTCCGCTCACTATATTTAACGTGTGTAAGTTCATTGTTAGTTAGGCTAAGCCTAAGCCTAAGCCTAAGTTTTGTGGTCTGATCGGCAAAACCATTGCATTTACATTTATATTGAAAACAGGCATGTGTCATAGTATACACAATTAAGAATAAGTGACATCTAACCAGCGCAAAATGTATGATAAAAATTAAAATTAATTTTTAAAAGTTTTTACAATACAAGAAACAGGGGAGTCATTTTATCCCGCAGGGAGTCATTCTACACCAGCGTACAACCGGTGTAGAATGACCGGGGAGTCATTCTACACCGGTGTATTTTGACCCCGGGAGTCAAAAATTAGGGGAGTCGAAATATCCCGCGACACCGGCACATATTTTAGAATATTACTCTAGATTGACTCCCCCCTTGATACTTATGTAAAAACATATTTTGGATAAAGTCCAAAGGACAAACACAGCGTATAAACGTATGTAAAACGTCCTTTGGATTTTGTCCAAAGGACAAAGTCCAAAGTCAAAGTCCAAAGTACTTATGTAAAAACGTCCTTTGGGCTTTGTCCAAAGGACGTTTTTACATAAGTAAGAACCAGCCTTAATGTTTTTATAAAGCTGGAAATAATAGAAAGAGATGTTAAAAAAGAAAAAAAAGATGTTAAGTTTTAAACGGAATGAAAATAAACTAAAATAGTGGTTCGCTAATGTTTTTATATAACTGGAAATATTGGAAGAACTGAAATGTTAAAAAAATGAATTAAGCTTTAACTGAATTAAAAATCGAGATCGGAAAAAAGCTAAAATAAACTAATTACTGAAAAATATAAATATAACAAATAGTAAAACTAACAAATATACAAATAAGAGCAAAAAAAGAAAAATAAATACAATAGCTGGCAATACCAAGATTATCCAATATGTTTAAAATTTAGCTAATCAATTTATGCGTGTTTAAAATTTGGCTAATCATTCATGAACGAATTTTAGGTGAATTTAAAACACACAGCTGTTATGTTTTTCTTAATTTAAATTCATTTAAATTTAATCCTCCGACGATTTTTTAAATTAGTGTTTTTTATCCACTTTGCACAGACAGATTATACACAATATGTATTATGTTGTAATTTTTTGCTTATGTTGAAATTTTTTGCTTTGTTTACTAATAATAAGAGAATTAAAATGTTTGACGTTGCGCGTACTGACCTTGTAAACAACTATAATATTCTTGTAATGTTTTGGTCCGACCCATAAGTATCTTTAAAAACACATAACACAAAAATGTGAGGAAAAAAATCATGTAACTGCAAGTTGCAACTCAGACGGTGTAGTGAACCAATAAGGTCTGGTTCACACTGAAATAACACGTGACGCGTTCCGCGCGCGTTTACATCATTTCACTGTCATTGTAAACAGATAAACGCGTTTCATCTGCCGATCCGGTGTGAGCCAGCCTATTGTAAGGTGTAAGGCGCGCCGTATTTAAGGCGTGTAACAGAGGTATAATAACACAACGTATTTATACCTAATAAGTTAAATTTCCGGTTTACTCATAAAATATATAATTTTTACATTTTTTTACCTTAATTCGTTAGTGCTTCGTTTTGGCAGGTCGAAGCGGTTTCGTTTCGGAGTCAAACTTTGGTTAACATTTGACCATGCAATTGTAAGCGCGATTATCGTTACAATTTTGAATAACATTTTTTTAAAAAACTTTTCCGCAAAAATTTCTAGAAATAAATTTAGTTAAGTGAAAATCTATGTATTTAAAACTCAAAATATGCGAAACATTTAAAATTTCCTAGTTTATTTTGTTTATCTAGCTTAAAACTTTAAAAAGCCATTAGAACACAGTTTTTTCAAAAAAATGTTTTGTTGGTTTTTTTATAGCTAAAGCGGGCCGACGATGGATATTCCATATTGCCGCCTACCAGCCTATATCAGCACTGTCTGTTGTTGATGTAGAATGTTAGTCAAGGCCCCACCCTTATCAGGGGATTTTAGGGAGCAGATGTGAGTTTTACATTTTGTATGAGAATAATATATAATAATATTGAAAAGGAAATAACAAAAAAAAATTGTAAACTAAGGTAAACTAAATAATAATATGATAGTTAGATAGCATAAAAAAATAAAGAAATAGAGGCAAAAGGACATAGATATAGGAGTAAGTTGAAAAAGTAACATGATCTACCAAATGTAAAAGCACAATTTATTTTTCCTATACTAGTGTTGTAAAAATGAATGATTTTCGATTATTTAAAATAAAAGTAATTAGAAAAATTTTAATTTAAGTAAGAGTAAAAGTAATATTTGTGATTTTTTAATTTAAGTAAAGTAAAAGTAAAATTAATGTTCAAAATTTTATTCAAGTAAAGTAAAAGTAAAAATAAGGCCTAAGTAAAAGAGTAAAAGTATAATTAAAATAATTTTGGAACGGAACAAATCACCGATTTTCGGAGCTCCAGAGCTCCTTTCCAATGTTTTTTTTTCAATTTTATGTTTAAATTTTATTTTATTAAATTTTTTGGTCTAATTAAATGGTGTTTATCGTGTTAGCGGCTTAAAAAATTTTCTTCTGTTACTCATTTCACAACTGGCCCATAGAGTTTATTGGTCAAAATTACTTAAATTTTACTTAAATCAATTGAAGTATTTGCAGAAAAAAGTATTTGAAATTTCGAAAGCAGAGTAAGAGTAAAATTAAAAGTAATTGAAATTTAAAACTCGAGTAAATGTAAAAGTAATCCAAAATCCGTTGCGTTTATTAGTTTAAATAAAAGTGAAAGTAACTTTTTACAACGCTAATGTTTACTGAGCGACGAGGATTGGACGACAGCTTTTAAAATAATAAAAAAGTTATTTTAGAAAAATTACAAATTAAAAAAATATGTTTTAGCGATTGCCTTTGATGTTTCATGTAATCAACTTTAGTGGTTTCAGAAAAAATTTTTAACCGACAGTGCCCTTTTTTGGATACCCCAGCCCTTAGGCGCAGGCGTCATTCCTCCCAAAATATATGGTTTTCAGAAAGCCCCCAATATGGGCATGATTGGCATATCACGTTTGAAAAGCCCAAAAACATTAGAAGTGAATACAAGATTTAAGAACAAATTATCAGAGAAAAAAAACCAAAGCTACAATTATTAAACTTTGAATTTAAAATTAATCAATGAATGTGTGCTAAATTTTAAAAAATTCAAAAAAAAAGGTTAGTGCTAACACCACTTAAGAAATCGTTTTTAACTTTTTTTTCAGCTAGGTCTTGACTTGATACAATTTTTGTTGTTTGCAATTTATTGCACCGTTAGTGAGGTATAACGCTCTTGGTAAAATACTCGTAGCTGAGAACGTAGGCGCGGTTTAATGTTCGCCTTTTTTAAAAACAAATTATTACTATGGGCCCATTTGTTTTTAATAAAAACTTGAAAAAATTCATTGCTAATATAAAATTAATAGTTTATATTAATTGGTTTTAGAGTAAAAAAGTCTATAGTATATGTATGTATTTTGTAATCAACGCTTGTAATTTTGTTTAAATTTTATGTTAAACGTTTAAATGAATTTTGATTAAGATTATTTAGTGGTAAGATAATATTTAACATAGCCGTAAAATACTTGCTGTCGTCTATTTTAACGACGCGATGTAAAGTGAATCATTTCAATTTGTATCCGGCCAGTGTCACAACGCGCAGAAGAGAGCATGCGTACTGTAAGGGCTCGCGAAATTGCGAACTCATTTCGGTTTTACAACCTCAGGTAAATTTGGAAGTGTGCCCAAAGAGGACATCAAAAATTCTGAGCGATTATTGAATATACAAAAAGGCGAGTGGCAGCTACGACTATTCTATCTATAGAAAGATATGTTTTAAATATAAAGCTCTTCTTTTAGTGATTTCTATAGTTAACTCAAGCTAAGATATTTAAAACGACCTAATGTTTCAGCATTATCTTTAGTTTCACTCAGTAAGTTTCATTTTTGGAACTCTATAAAAAACAGCTTTCTACAATTAATTCTACAGTTTTCGATTTTATTCTTCTTGAATAACCCATTGTGTGATTTGTGTTAACAAGAAAAGTATTTTTTAAAATGTAATTTTACTAAAAAACTAATTGTCTATTATGTAATAGACCTTTTTTTAAATGATGTGTTTTTTTTATTAAATATATTATTTTAATTAGAAATATGACATTAAATTTCAAATCCTTATAGTTAAAAACCTAAAACCGCATGTTATCAGCGTTTGGTATTAAAAATTTATTGTCTATTAGGAAGTTGTCTTGAAAAATGAAGTGAAAAATTAATGGATTATTATATAACATGATAAAGTTGCGCTGCATCAAATAATATCCAGTACCAGTAATTTTAAGTCAATTCAAAAACAAAATTTTAAGTTGGAAAATTCAAAGGCCCCCTTGCTGAAAATGATTCGTCCAGCATAAAAATGTCTATGTTATTTTTGTTAAATTTAACCTCTCTATGCTATTTTCGCCTGCGTGGCACTTTTTTCAATTATGGTTTTAGTATTGATTTATTTATTCGGTGTGTGTGGTGTAAGGTGTGGTATATGTGATTTGTGTATGATGTGTAAACCACTCGTCGAATTTAGTTGAATAATGTATCATTTAAAAGTTTAAAACTCACGGAGTGCGGTAGAAGGGTTGAAATTTTCAAAAATTATCAACGACATCTTTATTTTAGAGGACAACGCATTTTGACTATAGGGGGAAGCTATGAATTTTGAAAGTTTTTTTTATAAAAATTTTTTTATTATTGAATTGGCTAAAACTTAAAAGAGTCAATGGAAAGCAGAAATATAAAAGTTTTTTGAAATCTTTATAGACAAATAAAATCTACCGCGATATTTGCAGTATTGAATCGACTATTTAACAACAAAAACATTCAAAAATTTTTACCAAAGCGGATTAATAACAAAGATTAAAAACTGTATTTTAATAATTATTTATCAAATTATTTAATTTGGAACCTAAATGCAAATTTTTTTTAAAGGCTAAAGTTGGTTAATTTTTGTATATTTTGTGAAAAGGTGGAATTAAAAAAAAATTCTGCGTTCTTATTTGTTTTAAAAAAACGTCATTACCGCACAATTTTAATTGGTCCCCTCATGTCTGCATTCTAATTTTCAGCGTCAGCTAAATATAATTCAACCATAATTGATATTTGCTAGATTTAGCTAGCTGGCTCAGCTAGCTAGCTAGCTAGATGCTAGCTATATTTGCTAAGGTTTTTTCACTAAACAGGAATGAACCCACCTCCCCGACCACAAATAGGATTGGGTTATATGAAACACTGTATCATTGGCAAGTTTATAGTTCGGGAAATGTCGTAAGTTGTTAAATTTTAAAAAATTAAAATGAACAATTTTATACTGGACAACGCATTTTTATTATGAATTTTTAAAACTACAAAATTTTTGCCTTTTAATTGGCTTAAATTTATTGTTCAAAGTTATTAGTCAATGGAAAACCAGAATATCATACCTTTGTCAAGGACATCTTTATGCTGGACAATGCATTTTCGCTAAATATGAGGTAAACACCAGTCCATAAAATTGATTGGGTTAAATGAAGTATTTTTGCAAAGCTTACAGTTCAACAATGTTTTTTAAACACTTGGACATTTTTAAAAGGGAGAACTTAAAAATTATTAAAGGGGAAGTTCTCCCCTTTAAAAATTATTTTCCAGATTTTGTAACTTATGTTTTTGTCTTTGAACTGACTTAAAATTTTTGATACTGGATATTAGTCGATGGAGCAGAACAATATATTTTGTTTTGTTTTGTTAAAGTAGGCCAGCTAAAGGATTTTAACCCTGTCTTACTGTCCAAAAAACCTAGTAAATCAACACCGTTCTCCGGTTAATGTGATGAGATTGGGTTTCGTTCAACTCTCATGCATAACTGAACAGAAGAACATTTGATCACTATAACTTTTTGGCTGAAAGCCCCACCCACTTAGTGGGATTTGTGAGAGGTTTTAGTAATGTAGTATACTTATAAAAGCGATTTTTTTTAATTATAACAAAGGGGTGGGGGACCGGGAAAGAAAGCCGAGTAGATTTGTTGAACCTGTGTAGGTGAAAAAAAAAGAAAAAAAATGAACAAAAAACAAGCTAACGAATGGACTGTGAAATAAATGGTAGAAATAGTTGCATAATAACTGGTACCAAGGATTAAAATGACTGCGATGACATGGCTAATAAACATTTATATAATATGGTTAAATTGCGAATTTAAGGTTTTATGGATATATTTTACCCTTGTAATACATTGTAGTAGGTATAAAACTATATGCATACAGCGAGACCCCTTGGGAATATATGTTGTAAAAAAATTCGTTTTACGTGCATATAGACATCTGCCTGGTGGACAATAAGTTTTGTCCCGTCAAACTAGCTGAGAACATGTTATTTTGGGGTTTTCATTTGTGGTGATTTTAGATTTAATGTGAGATGTAAAAAAAATAAAACAACATATTTTACAAAGAAAAAAAATAAATCCTTTAAAAAATGAACTATATGATAAAAAATTAGTTCTTTTGATTATAAATAATAAAGTTTTATGGGGGGTTAGGGCTGTTGTGAAAATTTCAAAATCAATAACAAACTAAACAAATCAAAAATAAATAAATTATCAGCTTACTTAAGTTGATTAGGGCATCTTAATTACAAACTACATTATCTTTTATAACAGGAATCCATCCAATCCATAAAAAAGGATCCAGAAAAAGGAAATTATTTGTCAGCCGTATGACTGACATGCGGGCTATTTGTGCCGAAAATAATCTTTTTGCGGTTTACATATGACGACTTATGACGACAAAAACTTATGACTCCTTACGAAAGATTGAAATCTCAAAAAAAAAAAACAAAAAATTTACTAAGAGTCCGATTTAGGGTTTAAAAATGTTTTTTAGGAGCCCCTACTTCTATCTTTCTCGTTGGGAATTAAAAATTTGCATCTAAGATTAGGGGCGAAATACAATTTTTAATTGGTCTTTTCTATTAACTTTTTTATACTTTTGTCAAACCTTGTTAAAATCCTTTAATTTACTTAATTTGTAACAATGAAAAACAATTGTAAAAATGATATATATATATAAGAGCACGTTTAAACAATTTTTACTTTAATTATATAGTTTCTAAGTAAACAAAATATTTTCAACCTAAAAATTTCCCTTATTTTTATTATATCTGTATTTTACTTTTGGATCGATCAAATCAATAATTGATATACGTATTTCTCACTGCAAAAAGAGGCTGAGTTTTTGCGAAATTACGCAGTTTCTAGTATGCGAACTTGAAAAAAAAACCATCTACCTAAAATTGTCGAACGAACGATGTTTTTCTTCTCGAACTTCTACTTTGTTCGTTGCTGCCGTTTCACAAGAAATAAGGGTAAGAAAAGAATAAAGCACACAGGAACGTGCTTTTTATATTCGGAAAAATTACGTGAAATATAAAAAAATATATGGTTGCGCGAGCTGCCCACGGGGCAATTTATTGCCGCGGCAGCGTGCCAGACATAATTACAGAACAAGGGTAAATTCTGGGATTCAGTGTCTTCTCCTTCTTCTTATTATTATTATTTTAACGCTCATATTCAAAAATTGATATTTCTCCTTCGATAGTGATTTATCAGACATAAAAATGGTCTCATTGAAAAGCGCAGAGAATTTGCCAACTTTCTTAACGGTCACTTTTTTAATTTAGGTCCTTGTTATTCATTTTAAACTATTGATTACGAATAAAAACAAACGAAACACTTCTGACCGCACAATTCCAACCTTCCGGCAAAATTATAAAGATTGTAGAGAACGGCAAATAACCCCTCAAAAAAACTGCACAATAATGATAGATGGCTGTGCTCTGTAGCAAATTGGTGGCGCAAACCGCATCAGCTACCAGTGCCATCTACTTCGACCGCACGGGATAAGTCGAAAACAACAAAATAGTTTTTTAAAATCTTTTCATGACTGTTTATCAATCAAATTAATTTGAAATTTTAGTTCAAACAAACAATTCTAGCAAAATCCGAAACAAAGTTTCGAGAAACAAATACTGCACGAATCTTAACAATCGAGGTACAAAATCAAAGTATAAAATAGCTGCATTCTTTGATTGCATTTTTTGTAACTTAGATATTTATACTTATTGAGCAATATTTCAAGTACAGAATTTTCGAAAAAAGCCATTTTGGGCCATTTTGGGGAGTCATATCTCCTGAACCAGTGGAGATATTTTGATAAAAAAATTTTGTTAGCTATTGGGAGCTCTTCTTCTCTTCTTTTTATTATTATTATTAATATTATTCCAACGCTCAATCCTTAAAATCGATATTCCTTCTTCGTTACCGATTGATCAAAAGTAAACATGGGCTCATTCGAAAGAAGAAAGAATTACGCAACTTTCTTAGGATGCACTTTTTTTCATTTAGGTCCTTGTTATCGATTTATTGATCAAAAATAAGAAATTAAAAAAATTGAAAAATAAAAACTTCCAACCGCACAATAAGAGTCTTTAAGCAACAATAGAGATTGTATAGAGCAGACAACGGACAGCCTCGAATCCAGCTGACCTCGATAAATACAGTATTAAATGGACTATTTAACAACAAAACCATTCAATTTTTTTTAACAAAAGTGGTTTCACAAAAAATATCAAGACCCTTATTTTAATATTTATTTATCAAAATAGTCAATTTGTAACCCAAATGCAAATTTTTTAAAGCGCTAAAGTTGACTAATTTTTGTTTATTTTGTAAAAAAGCGGGAATTAAAAAAACTTATGCGTTCTAATTTGTTTTCTTAAATGTCCTAACGGCACAATTTTAATTGGTCCGCTTATTAATTGGTCCGCTTATATAAATTTACGAGATCAGCCAGATATAGTTCAACCGGTTAAATTATATCTGACAAGTTCAGCAAAACGGTGACATTCAATATGTCTCTAAAATTTGTATTAATTTCATGGCCGAATCGACCATGAAAAAGTGGCAAATGACCATGAAATTCAGAAATGCGTTTGTAAGTTAATGCGTTTGTGAGTAACATCCAACCTTGCCTATCCTGCTTTATGAAAAATAAATAAACTTTTTAAGTTTGTTGGTAGTCAATATCGTTTTTAGCAAAGCTGGTTCATACTTATGACAAAAGTCCTTTGAACAACTCCTAAGATAAGATAAGATAAGATTTATTTTGCAATATGCCGGAACTTACTAAAGCATTATTTACAAATGCACTTTTAATAAGTAAGCACCATGTTAGTATGATAGTTAAATCAAGTAATAAAAGTTTGTCTTCTATATTAGTCTTGTTGCGGACACTTTTTTAATACATATTTATTCTTTTATTTTTTCACAGTTTTCAGAAAATATTACAAGTTCCAAACCATTTAGAATCGTCCATTTCTATCCAAACCAAACCAGGTAGAATCATCGTTTTTTTTACCATACATAGGACTCCAAACATTAATAATTTCAAACCATTTTGCATTCTTTATGACTACATGAAATTTCCAGATCTTATCATTCTCTTAAGACTCCTAAGGACGTTTTGGCTTTTCTAAATTTGTTCTTTGGACTTTGTCCAAAGGACGTTTTGTCATAAGTATGAACCAGCCTGAACTCTACAAGAAGCTCGAAACAGTTTTTAAAAGGGAATTTATTTTCTATAATTCTGTGGAAACAATAAATATTCGATTATGGTAGTTAAAAAAATACTCATTCAGAAAATACCACGAGCTAAAAGCTCACTACAGAAATTTAAATATGTACAATAGATTGTATGAGAATAGTTGGACGGAATTAAATTAATTTTTTAAATTTTTTGTGCTGAACGGAAGCTTTAGGCTGCAGTCTTTCTTATAGAGTTGAATATTTTAATTTTAGATGATATTTGAAATGCTTTATATTGAAATTTTATATTTATTTTTCACGATTTGATTGTTTGTCTTGACTTTGTATTCTTTTTATCCATCTATTGTTCTATGATTATACATCATCACTCTTTCGATTGTGTTTTTAGACTGGAAGCTGGCACCAAAGAGCAACCGAATCAGTGACCGCTCCTTGTCCAAAAACGGGACCGTAATGTCCTGGCATAATGAAGGGGTAGTCAGGTGTAAAGAAATAGGCATAAGTTCCCTAAATGCAGTAAAATCTATAAATTTTTTTGTTAAATGTCACATTATACATACAGGAGAATTCGGAGATTAAAAAGACCGGTTTTGACAGTCGGACCGGCCGGTTAGTGTGATTTCGCTCAGAGCCATGTTCTTTTTGGCAGGTTTCAGTCTTTAAGCCCAGCCAGACCAGACCGGCCCCGACCATATTTTTTACATATTCTGGCTTGTGATTAGTATATAATATATTCATATTTAAAACAAATATGACTTCGGTCCGAGAATCTATAGCCAAATACAAAAACAAATGAGAATTTCGTCTGTATTTTGCCCGCCTGCTTACTATTCTGCTCAAAACAGGGTGGATGAAATTTATATACTATTAACATTGAAGGTTTATGTTTTATTATATTTTTTTAAAATTCAGGAGTAGGTTAAAACCTGTTGATTAGTGATATTGTAGCTTTTTGATGTTTATTTTTTTAAAAAACTGGGTTTTTAAAAAAGAACACACATAACAATAAAACCCATGAATTAACATTACAAATGCTAGATTATTTACAAATTAATCCTTTTTACTTTGAAATAAACTTTGTCAATAAGTATTTGAAATGTAAACAAATTAATAATGAGCAATAAATAAACTACCAACCGCTTGGAATTCGATCGCCCCGTTTTGTGCGGTCACATTAGCTGGGAATAGATACCCGTTTGCCTCATCCAAATTGCATCCCTGTGTACCGACTGGCTGATATTGGTAATGACTGGTATCACAACCGCTCTTATCCTCTAGTTTACTAAAAAACGAACGGTCAATGACGGCATTAGTCACTGAATCCCGTAAACATTAGTTTTAAATCTAGTCTCACATTGTTAGACTGAAGTTAGTTTGTAACAACTAGGTGTTTTTAACCATGAACCTTAACCACCATGACATTTTGCTTTTAAGAAAACAAAGGGGATTTTTATCCATACTATTTTTGTGATTCTTGCGACATATTTTATATTTCATATTTATATAGAGCAGAGCGCTTTATTTGAAGCAGGTTTTTTATACACCTTTCTTACCACCTTAGCAGTGTCGCAACTGTTTCTAACCTGCTACCTCCGTACCTCATAAATAAATACATTAATCTGTCTCATATTAAATTCTGCTGCCTCTAACTTGCTTCTTTTTACTTTATTGTGAGGGATGTACTTTTGGTACGTATCACTTTTCCACCCACCTGATTTAAAAATAGTTTGTTCAGCTACTCAGGTTAAGAAACAGTTGTCTCTACTCTCTGTTTCTATCTGCTAATGCCTTCAAGTCTTGCCTTACTCCATCTTAATTGCTTTTTACTGACTTAACCTGCAAGAATATAATAATTTTAACAAATAAAAATATAATTAGTATCTGGAAAAATTTTGCTAAAGAATATCATCAGTTTTACTACAAGTTTCGTGAAACTTAAAGCCCCAAAAAATTTGAAATTGAACTTGGAACCGAAAATTAATGACTTGAAGCCTTAACGGTGCGGTGTGGAGTCAAACTTTTTGTCTTCGATTATGATAATTTTTTGTGAAAACGTTACTCCATTTCCCAGTAGCCCAACAGAATGTTTTCATCAAAATATCTCTGGGGTTCAGGAGATATGACCCTCCAAAAATGGATTTTTTCAACAATTCTGTACTTGACAAAAAATAGCTCAAAGGCTATAAAAATTTAAGTTACAAAATATGCTCTTAAAATAAGCGGCTAATTTTACTTTAATTTGATACCGTGATTGTTAATCTTGGTGCAGTATTTGTCGAGATATTGCGTTTCCCGTACAGAAAACCACGATTTTTTGCTTAAAATACGAAGTGTAGGCAAAAATGTTGGGTAAACTTAACCAAATCACTGCCGTCGTTTGGTGTTTTTAACGAAAAAAATCGAGGGTTTTTTGTACGAGAAACGCAATATCCCAACAAATACTGCACCAATCTTAACAAGCGAGGTACCAAATTAAAGTAGAAAATAGCCGCTATCTTTGAGTGCATATTTTGTAACTTAGATATTTAAGCTTATTAAGCAATATTTTAAGTACACAATTGTCGAAAAAAGCCATTTTGGGGGGTCATATCTCCTGAACCAGTGGAGATATTTTGATAAAAAAATTTTGTGGGTTATTGGGGGTAGGGGTAAAGCTTTTAATAAAATTTATCAAAATCTGAAAGAAAAGGTTTAATTTATTACCGCACTTTTAAGCAATAAACTTGGAACCGGATAATGTGAAGACGCTAAAGCTGCATCTGAGCCTAAGTCTAAACTTAAGTTTAATCAATTTTTTTATTTGTGACTACAAACTTCTGTTTAAAACTGTTCCTATCTAAATTTTTAACGACTTCAAAGACGTCTTACCTACTTAAATACACTATATTTATTGCTATTAATATTTATTAAAATATTTACTTTAACGAAAATCCTCCATCAATTTAATTTTTTTTTGTTTACCCCATTTATTTTAGCATTTTTTAGGATTATTTATTTTTTATCTAATAAAAAATCTAAAATATACATATAGCAGCTTTTTAATACAACTCCACTATCCAAAGAACATTTTCCGTAAACTGGAACACCATCGGACATAAAACCCATTAGGCCGCACTGGTCATAGCCTGGAATGCAATTGGGAACCTGAAAAATTTCTAGTAATTTTAATATAATCTTTCATTACATAATTTTTCTGAGGTGAACTTCTTATCAGACTAAATTCGCTTTTATTATAGCTGTAGATTATGGCTTAAAAATTCCATACATATGAATTTTGCAAAATATATTATACTTTTAATTCATCCGAATTATCACAAATCAAAAATTGCAAATCTGCAAAACAAAATTTAGCGTCAATATGCATAACAAAATCAAAAATATATAACATATTATTATGTTATATTTTTGACAAAACATCGCATAATTTAATAATAATAGTTGATAGCATTTGTACAGTTCCATCAATTAATTTACTTCTTTTGTTAGTTGCACGCAGCTAACTCGACGTTCACTACGAAGAATAGTGCGTTTAGTATTTTATTGCTATTTTTTCTAGCCAAAAAATTAAGGGGAGTCAACAGTCACGAACGCACTTTCCAGACCGCATTCTTACTTGCGTGACAAATTTTCTCGCAGGTTCAGTCATCATAAAGTATAAAATGTGAAATATTGTTTAAAGCACGAAGATATGTTTTCACTGCTTAACACTCACAAATTTTTAACATTGCGGTACACAATCGCTCTTTCTATTTCAGATTTTGATGATTTTAGTCTAATGCTACCTAAAACCTTGTATTTTTCTACAAAATAGTTATCTCTAACGGCTTAAAAAATGTGTAAGGCCTTTTAATATAGCAAAAAAAACAGCATATGATTCTGTTTTAAGCAGCACTACTGTTTACTTTATTACAGTTCACTTCGGTCAAAAAAGATTCTTAACAAAACTCAGTGGTCTAAGTATTGGCTTTATAACAACTCGCGCATATTCTCCATTTATTTATCTCGCTTATATTTGTTTTATCTATATCTGCGTGTGCACTTTGAAGCCCTCGGGCGTAAACAAACTTTTATAAACTTACGACCGTGGGCGCCAAGAATAACATTTACTCCGCCCACTTTGCGACTTACTTAGTAATACGCCGAGATAATATTGAACCCCCCAAAAAAGTTGACTTGATACACAAAATTTTACTATAAAAAGTGTCAAAAAAATTCTCCATTAGAAACACAGTCGAAGTACAAGGTTATAATTACTTAGCTATTAATTCAGGTGGCTTAAAGTTACGCCGTTACGCCATAATAAACAATATTTTGTATTAAATTGCACGAAATAAAATCAAGAATATGCTGTTAAAAAACAAGTACCATTCTAATCAATGATTCTCGAATTTTTTAATTGTGAGGATATGTTAGTGCAGCGTTTTACACAGGAGAGGAGATACATATTTTTATGGTATATTATATCTTTTTGATAAAATAATATTATATTCATAAGATGCTAATTTGATCAAATCAAATCATACTTATTGAATAATGATATTAAAAAAATAAAATTTTAATAATGAAACAAAATGATATAATAAATTATAGGATAATAATAACCATAGACCTTATGATAATGATAAGATCCTCTTGGATCAGCATGCCCGTCACATGGGTCCATATTGGATTTTTCCGTAATAGCAGCTGCGTTGCACGTGGCTTCAGCAGATTTATGATTGTAAAAAAAGGCCCCTAAAGATGTTAGAGAATACACATTGAAACTCAGTTGAAATTTAATTTAATTTAGATTTTACACAAAAAATAAAGATTAAATAAAAGACTTACATCAAGTAAAGATGTTAATATTCATGTTAATAGATTTTAGTTTTTAAATTAAGATTATGCATGAGAATTATAAAACACACTTGCAGTTTTATATTTTTAGTTCTAGATTTTTACTTTAAGCACTCGTGTTATGAAAAATACACCATTTAAGAGTGGGTCTTCAAACCAAGGACGATTATTACTTGGAGAGAAAATTTTTTGGCTTAAATGAAAATTCATACTTTTGTAACCTGAAAAAACACTCTTTTTACCTTACTTTACTAAGTTTTAGTTGTGAGTTATAGCGTAAGTCCCAAAACCGAGTAGAGCAAAAGTTAAACAACAAAAAAATCCTAGTTTTAAACTTTATAACAATACCAAATTAATTAGATTTATTACCATTTAAAAAATTATTAACGCATTTTATAAATTTATAAATATAATTATATTTGTTTCAGGCTTAATTATTACTACTTTAAAGATAGTCAATTCAATAAAAATTTTAAAAAATTAAACTAGAATATTTTTTATGGTTTTTCACGGTTTTCTAGGAATTCTTTAAAAAAGTTTTCACATATGAAAGAATCAGAAGTCGTTTATAATTTACTATTTTTTGCTAGTTTTAAATGTTGAAATTTATTTTTTTGAAAAAAAAAGTTTAAATAACTGTTTTTTTCCTTCAGAAAAAAAAACAGTAATTTTCGCCAAAAAATTTTTTTTTATACTTTTTAATAATTTGCTTAAAAAACATACTTGAACATCAAAAAAACTGAATCAAATTATACATAATATGCAAATTTCGATGTACTTGCTAATTTTAAAACAACGAAGTTTTTTTGAAAAAGATGTTAAAAAAATGCAAAAAAACTAATTTTAATAGTATTGTAATATTTCGAAAACTACGAATATTTCCACCAGGAACGATTATTAAATTATTAACGATTTTTAACGATTAAAGCTTGTTTTGTTTTCTAGCAAAATGTTACGCAGGTTGAAAATAAAATTTTTAAAAAATTGTAACCGCAGTGATCGGACTCACTTTTTCAACTAACAAACCTAATTTCAGTCTGAAATAAGGGGGTTTTTTGCTCAGTTTACCAGAAAATGAGGCCTTGATTTTCAAAAAAAAAAGAAAAAAAGGGTTATAAAGTCCTTTACTGACAAGGCAATGGTCCCTTGTACTGAGTACCCTCTCCTAAAACGTGCCTGATAGGGCAATCCCCACTGCTCCCATGCCATATGGTCGATAGGTGGTTTTCTGGACATTTTTTGGCACCTTCATAGCTCTGTAGTATTCACATGCCGCGTTGGGATTCGGTTGATCCTGGCCCGTCTGAAAATCAAAAATTATTTATTGTAAATATTTAATAATAGTTTTGATTTAATATACCTAGTTCTGCATTTTTATTATTATAGCTATGCTTATTGAACTGTTTAACTGCTAAAATACTCTGCTTAATCATGAAAATTGACTAGTTGGAGCCAAAAATTCCATGGTTTCATCAATATTTAATCTAAAAATCCTTTATAAAGAGGTATAATAACGAAAATTTCAGTGGAGACAAGTTTTAGTGTAAAAAATAAAGAACAAAAATGTTGCATGCTCAACGCGTTTACAAAAAAATTTTTTGGTAGAATATAAATTTGAAAAAACGTTATATCAATTTAACAGACATACAGTTAAATTTTAAAACTGAAAAGTATTAGTAAATCTATTTAAAAATTTTGTGGAGTTCCGAATTTTTGTTCTTGCAGTGAATTAAAAATACGATGAAGGAACAGCATAATTCACCTGATAACAATGGTCTGGTATTCCATTTGTAATGACGAGTAAATAATCTCCTCTGTCTTCCAAAATGAACACAGGATCTACACGCTTGTAGTATTCTTCACTGTTTCCTTTACCTACAGACTGTGTGCGTGGATTTTCTCCTAAATCTTCTTTTTTGGAATGACTATTGTTATTACTGTACAAAAATTTTATCAACTTTTTGGGAATTTTTCGCTAACAATTTTGTGGTTGCTATCGATAAAACATTGTAGAAACTAAAAATCAGATACCAAAACTCCTAAGTTTCAGTGGGCGTATATTTACTAGGTAGGACTATAGGAAATCAGCATTCGGTTTGCTAATTATAAAAAATCATGTAGTTAAAAAACAAACTGAAACGTTTTTTAGCAACTTATGTTGTTAATCTTTCGCTGGGTTTATAACTCTGATCCAAGAGACAGCTCTAAAGGCAATCGCTCAAAAAATTAGGTCTTATGATAATGATTTTTTAACACATCGTAGTTAAACCGCTCATCTTTTTATTTAACATGTAAGTATAGCCGGCATCCAGCACGATAATTACTGTAAAACCGCACATCACCGTTTAATTACAGTAAATATCGTGCTGGGTGCCAGATATACTTACATGATGAGCGGTTTAACTACGAAGTGTCAGTTCTAAGAATTTTTTCATTTTATAAAATCATTCTTAAAAAACTTATTAACAACTGCAGATTAATTTTTGCAGTAATACAATTGATTTCGATTTAATCTGAGTTGACACATATACTGCCATACGTAACTGGACCAAGTGTTACA